>JANTCA010007604.1:0-28971 GCA_024741275.1 Chironex yamaguchii
TAGATAGATAGATAGATAGATAGATAGATAGATAGATAGATAGATAGATAGATAGATAGATAGATAGACAGATAGATTAAAGGGTATACTTACAAATCCATAACAAGATACAGGCAACCTTTGTTGTCTATTAGTTCCACTAAACTGACAATATTTGGATGCTTCAATCTGTGGCATTGAACGGAAAAAGGCAATGATAATGTATTACTGTAAAAACACAGCGATTTGTACATCATGTAAACATTAGCAAAAGAATCTCCTACGCTATGACAGAAAGAGGCAACGTCATTAGTCAAACTACATATGCGAAAGAAAGAACAGGAAAAATGGCATATCTAGGCTTATCGTTAGCTTGCCAGACGAAATTACATGCAGATTCTTATCACAATATTTCATGGTAGGTGGGGTCAAACCGTAATCGAAGTTCTTCAATTGAGTTATCATTATTTCTCCGCTAAGTTCAAAATCCTTTGCACTTGAGAATCGGGCATAATAAAAGCAATTAGGACCTTGAATAAATTTATTCATCCTGGTAATCTGCACTCGTCTGTTGAAATGTTTGAATGTCCCTCATATACTTTGTGCAGTGTGATCTTTTGCATGATAAATCCCTGGTTTTACATCTACTTTGTGCGCAGGGTCTTCGCTTTTTTCAACTTCAACCTGTTGAAAAAGCGTCTTCGCAACTCTTTTTATATTTTTGCCTATCAAACTGAATAGTGAGACTGTTAAATAACTATTGCAAAGTACATGCTTAAGTCTCCTCATAATTACCCTTAATCTAAATGTAAAACCAAACTTACCTTTTTAAAATGGCTATTTCGTTTTCTAACGAGTCCTCCCTTCCCTGCAATTCTTTCTTCTTAATACATTTTACGGCGTATTGCTTCCCGGTGGTAATTTCTTTGGCCAAGGAGACTTCCGAGAAGGCTCCTCTGTTGAAATAAAAAAGCAAGCATTCTTAACTTACATGTGCTAAGGAAAATTACAAAAAAAGTGCAATTAAAATTCCTCTACCCTACCCTTCCCGACTCGACCCTACCTTACTCTCCCTGAGCAACTGTTATTAAGGATTACTTGCAGGAAATTCGAAAGACTGGCAGTACAATTGTTAAAGATTAGTTTAATTTTTATTGTAAAGCGCGATGAAGACGACTGGCTGACTTGAATGCTATCATTACTATTGTTACCATTTAGCAATAATCCAAAAATTCATCTTAATACTTCAATGCCTTATAGATACCAAGGAAGAAATTGCGTAGCACTAAATTAACGCTAATTAAAATCCCACAAGCTGCAGTGATCACTTCAGTCGAATTAATTTCGAACAAAAATTAACATGACATGCTCAAATTGGTTCCATTTGCATTACTTTCACAACATCCATCCTAGGTTAAAGCATAATACCTCTTGTCATGCATACCATTTTGCTTATTTCAAGGCTGACACTACTCATTAACTACCGTGTTTAAGTCAGAAATAATTTTCTACATTTTGGGTTTGGTTTTCATGTTTTTCAATGCGACATGCATGTTGGTGCTGGGCGGATTATTAAGTCAGAATATTCCAATTCATTTTAAACTCTTGGTGAACATTTTACTGAGATTCATCAACGATTTCTCCAACTATGTGTGTTGGCAGAACGAATAATAATCGTCTTAGCGATGTCGTGATGAGCAATCCTCATAATTTGAAATTCGGCTTGGTAATATAATGCCTTAATACCTTCTTATTTCGCTAAACCCTCAAGTATTTGGTATATAACCTCTTCTTTACACCTGAAAGACGATCGCTAGCAAGTAGTATTCAGCTCAAGTTTTAATGCGGATAACGTCTGTGATAAATCCGAGATTCAAATATTCGAGTTTAGTCGTATGCCCTATATTGCCGTAGTTCTTTCATTTGCTCTGCTTAAATCTACTGGCATTAGGCAGAGAAAACTGCTCGAAAGTTTCTCTGACACAAAACAATTTGGTTCAGGGACGATTTGAAAAAATAAGGCATTTCATATAAAATGATGGGAGGATATGTCACATAGATATTTTCTAATCTAATTGTAATCTACGCATGTCAATCAATTGACCAATCGCTAGATAACTAGCTATATAGATAACAGATAAGTAGAGAAACTGATATATAATTAGCAAATGAATATCTTAAAAACGAATGGGTAGACAGATGAGTAAATTAACAAATTAGGAGCACCCTGAGAGCGGAAATCTTCGCCAAGTCATAAATTAAACAAAATGAGGTTTCCACACGATGACGTCTTTCATAGTTAACTTTCATGAAGATATCATTACCAAATATAGTAATTGGGTTATCCCCACAAAGACTTCCTCACTAGCACTATGAAGACTTCACTAAAGAAACAGTGATCTAAAATAAAGGATCTGACCCGGATCTCAAATATAATCATTCGATCCTTATCCCAGCTAGGACACTTCTTGGAAACCTCATAAAAATCCATCCGTAAGATTTGAGTTATCTTGCTAACGAACAGACAGACAAACAAACCCTTGCAAAAACATCCCCATTTGGCGGAGGTAAGAAGCAGAAAGAAAGACAAGAATCGATAAATGAATGCAAACAAACTAGTTAATAAATAGAATAATTTATTCACTTTTACGACTAAATGCTACGCTCCATCACATTCCACACAAAAGCATATATGCATAAGTTCTTAACCCAATAGCCCTTACGCGACATTAGGGCACTGACTAACAGACAAATCAGTTTGACAAGTTAAAACTTTCTCTTAGTGCATTCCCGCAGAAATGTCTCTAACAACTTTCCCTTTTTTACTTCTTGCACTATCACATTTTCCAACACTGTCTTATTACGGTTGCCTAAAAAGCACTACAAAGCACGATAAGTGGGATATAACATTAACATAATAACAGAGTAGCAATAGACTTGTGGTAGATTTATAGATTTTCATCCGATTACTTATGGATTCCTTCTACCGACCAAGTCATAACACAGGTTTGGACAAATGTGTAAAGTGCCTTGCTTGCTAGCACTTGGGAATTAAACACAGTACTGCATTTTTCTTTCTCTTTGATTGAACAGCTATGGCGGAGCTAAAGAAACAGAGCAGGGTCATGCGTTTACACCCGATGGGGCAGAAAAGTATATACCTTTAAATAAAGCAGCTAAGCTCCGGCATATGACTGAGAATCAGTCTCATTGCCTTGCTTTCATACAAGACTGCATTGGATTGAGGTACACGTTTCATCCACGATACGCTTACAGTAATCCGACACACACTGACACGTTTGCGACATTATGCTCTAACGGAGATGTCATAGTAGCGTACCTTACACTCATCCCTTAACCTGTCTGATTGCAAAGTTAGAGCAGGGAATTAAATGGCCTACTCTATTAACTCCTCGACAACAGGAGGGGTTTTTTGCATTTTGACGTGGATTACAAGTCGCTTATTATCTGGAAACACGCCGCTTAGTTATTGGATCACGGTGGCTTTTCAAAACGGGATAATTCTCCAATGTTTGTGCTTTGAGTAAATGAGGAATCAGATCACATTGATGGTTTATCACTGCCTTATACAAGGCAAACGTCTAACAAAGTTACGTCTAATTAGCCTGTTCAACTGCTATTTAAAGTAAGGTCTCTGTTCAATGCCGCACAATTAAGATCATCCGAGACGAAAAGTTGTCACTTCTCCCTGCTCCCTTCAAGAGAGACAAAACTACTTTAGTTATATACATTGCCACTGTTGCCTCCATTGTAGCGTGGATGGTAGAGTAATGAAAGTACACGAGTCTGGATTCGAGGAATCTTAATCATAGGATTGTGATTGAAATCAATCTCCAGAGTGTAAGCAGAGTAGTCAATTTCCTGCTGCAGGAATCGGGAGACTTCGTCACATTGCGAGGAAGGATCGGCATCACTGTCCTCCTTCTTGATGTTCCACGTATTGTGACTTTACCTGTACATCGTATGCCTTAACTGCAGATGTATTTGAAACACGGTCTTTGTTACGTGACTGAATGCAGGAACGTGTACTATAAACTACATCTGCAAAAAAACATACTTGTGACGATCGTCATCAAAATTTGCGACAAAGTTTATAACGAGATTTTTAACAAACTGTTTGTTTGGGTTGCTTCTGAAATCTAAATGTCTTCTATTTGACGGTCACAAGCGTATGACGAAAAGCTAAACAGTTTAAGAAATAAATAATTTACTATGATGTAATGGAGAAGAATAAATCATCAATCATCAAATCATCACCTTTAAGAAGAAGACAGTCTTTAAGGAAAGAGTAGGGAATTACTCTCTGAGAAGTAAAAGTAATCTACGATTATCAATGGCAAAAAGCATTACATATGGAATGGAGAATGTAAGACACGATGGGCATATGTTATGGGCATTACTACCAAATGTCATTAAAGACTGTAGTACACTCGCTGAGTTTTAAAAAAAATTCAATACTGACCTACGAGATAACTATATTTTCATGACTAAGGCCTTTGCGTCGACATTAGCAGATGGATTCTCTTCAAACAAGTTACAACTTGTATATCTATGAATACTCAGTCTTATCTTTAAATAAAATTCCTGTGAATTGCACCTTAAGACCGTTGCTTTCACAAACAGCTTGGACTTCGTAACGGACCAAGTCGTTAGCCATACCTAAACTCAAAAGGAAAACCATTTATAACTCTTATCAGCTTCCAACAATCAAAACCATAGTCTTTGATTGCCATCACAGCTATCCATGGTTCCGTATTCCCGCCGACAAACATATCTTACGTCACTTGGCAAGCACTGCCTAATTCGACATCCGGGATTCTTCGACATGAAAATATTGGCATTGTGAGTCGTGAGCATTCAAGATAAGCAATACCATGTTTTAGCTGCTATGTTCGCGGATCATGTCCCGATAACCATTTTAAATCAATGCATATGCATAGCATGCACTTTCCGTGCTAAAACACCGACTCAATTTGGACTATATGCGAAGCAGGACATCAGTGATTAGAGTTGTAAACTTGAAGAACATAGGATTATCTCTGATTTCACTAGAGATCAGAACATTTATTACTGCGCTCCGTGATTTTCACGCTACAGCTTAAAGCTAAGAAGTAAAGAGAAAGGGTACCGAAAAGTCCATTAAATGCTCCCTTACTACATAAGGACTTTGAATTAATTTGAGTAGGCTATTGCATGAGCATTGGCAGCTGATCTTTCCATTACCTCTAGTTCTCCTTCACATCTTACAGCGATCAAAGTGGCAAGATGTCCATTGCTGCGCATGCGCCCGAACAGGCGCTTTCAAAGTACATTGGGATACCTCAAACTGATGAAAAGATCCACACACATGATAAAAGAAGACTTTATTTTACTTTAGAGTTTATTGTTGCATGAAAAAAGTAGCAGCTTTTTTCATATAGCTTTAGAAAAGGGTGTTTGAGAAAGGTTTGTAAGATCTATAAAGACATCGAATAATAGAATAGACGGGAAAGGGTAAACCGATTGAAAAAGAGGAAGAAAGCCAAGAGAACAGTAAGATCAAAAACAGAAGTAAAGAAGGAGAAATGGCAGAGAATAAAGTTAACGACAAGCAACAAGCTAAAAAAAGAAGAGGACAGAGTTTCTTAGTCGAACAATCATAGAGGGTTGGAATGCAGGACGATGCAATAAGTCTATTGACCATCTTTTGAGTTATTCATTCATCAAGTCATCCATCGGCTAGCCCAAATGTACGTTGACCAATTAATGCATCTTTCACATGTTTATGCCCGCTATAAATCGATCATTCTATGTATCTACCCGTCTACGTCTCTCTATAAATGTGCACATTATTTAAAATTAGGAAACAAAGACATCTTTTAAGATGTCATTCATTCACGGCTGACATACACATGAGACGTTCGCCCAAGTCATCAAATTCAGCATTAGAAATTAGAAATTTTATGAATCATATCGTGCAATCAGATTATCTTCATAGCAACAAAATACCTAAGTACTGACGTCAAAATTATTTTCAATTCCATTTTTAAACTTTGGAGATTTGTACCACGTGTTTAGAGAGTGTATTAGAATGTGAAATTCACACAAATCAATTAAGAATTACCAGAGAAACAGCAAATCAATTGTCAATTCACTCACTATCAAAGCATTGTATTTCACGATTGAGAATTGCAAAATAAACTCGTTCAAGTAGTCTGTAAATGATTACGAACCGCAAAATTGCATATGAATTACACTTTGTCTCAAACACATAACACACCCAGCGGTCAAAAAAAGTAAATTATTGGCTCTCGAATGCTTTTTTAATTTTTAGAACCCAAGAGATATGTACTTCAATAGCAAAATGCTTCAAGTAACCAAACGCTAGACTTTCGCATTTTTACATGCCTCAAATTTGCTGCTTCCGACCAATTTCACAATTAAATTTAGCATGCAACAAACGCACAACTTTTCGAGTACTCTCCATCGATTATTTCAAAAATGTTAAATTTTCGTCACAGCTTAATTTGTCTTTATTTCGATCCTTGGTCAGCACCATGCTCAAGCAACAAACCATTCCAATGGACAACGGATGACCTCGCGACCCTCTATACCTATGCAAATCCGCACACTGTAGCACTGCAAAATTTCACTGATCTGAAGCGACAATCTATAAAAACGCTTGAAAAAACGAAAATCCCACTATGTGCTTCTAAAGCTTCAAAACAGTGGTTACGAATGTTTGTATCAAGTTAAAGAAACACCACACAGAAACCTTCATGGTTCTCTGTGTCTTCAAAGCTCGGAATGCTGAAAATGGCCTATTGCAGCATCTGTCTACTTTGGCGAAATTCTTTCTCAAAGCAAATCTATAAAACATATTGTTTACATGTGTGCCACAGTAGCACACCCAGGGAGAGCACCCAACCCTGAGCCAAGGTCGGTCTCTTTTGTGAATCTATTTAAAGAACGCGGTCTACAGCACGAGAATACATCTGCCAGCTTTTGATCAAATGAAAACAGCTGTAATCAACTGAGGGAAGAACGCCTGATAGCCTATCGATCAATCTACCTCGATAAAAACCAACAAAAGTACAGCATTCAAACACATGTGGTTTCTACGCAAAAACCAGGATTCAAAAGGAAGGCACGATGCTGGAACACGACAAAGCATCTTAGTGTTTAGTGCATCACATCATATACTTGATAGGCAAACTTAGCCAAAACAACGAACTCAAAAATATTGCAGAAGTGACAACAAACTTTGAAAAGCACAGAGGCTGTCGTCTACTTGAAGTTCAAAGATTTCTCCTGATGAAGGCAATGACTTTGCGTCAACATCAAGACGATACTGCGGTTAGCGTAATGCTTATGTCCGTCATTTTCAATTGTTTGGTTGCAGTTTTACAAAATTTTGAATGATTTCACGAAGGCAGTAAAATCATAACTGTGACCACAGGAATTACGTAATATTTCATCCTGTTTTACGTTTTCCTTTGTGTCTTGTAGGCACAAAACATACGCCCCTTTTAAGTGTACATGTCAAAATGACAGTCACCTAATAACTTTAGTCGACGATAGGGGTTAAAAGACCAATATGTCTAAGAAAATTCCTATTGAACTTTGAAGTGTTAAGCTCAATAGGAGAAGCATTAAATTTGCGGTCGCAAGATCAGGGTTCGAGGCTCTGGTTGTCGCAATCGTATCTCTACTTATGCTTTCCATTAGCCTCGTCTCTCCTTCTGTCTTTGTTTGCAATGTTCGCCTGACCCTCTATTGTTCTCTGCTTCTATTTTGATTGGCTCTTTCTACGTTAGTTTGGTCCCAGGGCAGTTGCATAGCATATATATGAACTATGTAGTATCTATATTTTCATTTCTCGCAAAAAAATTCTCACATTGGACAGATGGACCGTTCTTCTCTTCAAAAGGGCGGCAAAGTCACAAGTTTTATGTTTTACCAAAGTTAAGGCTAAAATACACGGTTTAATTGGACCAATTCGTTATAAAAATTTTTTTTAATTTATTTGCAAGTCATGCACCTGTTTGCGTGTTATGTTTAAAACTATAAGTTTTTTTAAATAAACACTCGTTTTCGTAATGGACGCCAAAGAAAGAACGCGTGCATCTTCTATCACAGTAATCATCGTAGCAGCAGGAATGGTGTCAGAAGAGAAAAGACAAGCTACAAAACAGCAAAAGAGAGTAGCATGGGTTAAGCTATGGCTCTTGAAACGGCAAAAGCACGGTGCCTTTGAAGAACTTTTGCATTTCGGAGGGAAGACCCAACGGAGTCCAAAAATGTTCTACGAATGGATGGCGAAACATTCGACGAACTTCTTGGGTTGATGGAGTGTTCGATTCGCAAGCATAACACAACCATGCGAGATGCTCTGGAACTATGGTTAAAACTAGCTGTCACAATACGATTCCTTGCTACTGGGGCCTGCTATACCGACTTCCAGCATCTTTTTCGCATTCACAAGAGTACGTTGTCAAAAACACGGGATCTGCTTCCATTTCTCGATAAATCGTTTAGTTTTCTCTCCCTTTTCTGCTTTACTAGCCATGCTTTCGTTCCACTACTTTTTCACAACTTTGAAATTAATCTAAACTCAATTTTTTCCCGCTGTTTCTAGAAGGTGCCAAGCAAAACAATAGACTCATTCATTATTTTGTAAAATTTCAACAGAAAAAAACTTACAACTAGTTGCTAAAATTTGAACATGTCCAACTTTTTCAAAAACTTATAAAACCAGAAAAAATTATACAGCTTTACTGTTTACACGATAAGGTTTTTTTTCTCACAACTAATTGGCCCAATTAAACTTATCCTATATTTTAGCCTTAACCCTTAAAGTATCATAAGACAGTAACCTCCCTTATGTCTCCTTGCCGCACACATCAAAAGCAATAAATAATTACCAACATGTACAACTTTGCGGCATTTTGCATGATGACCGTCATTTTGTGGCGGAGTTACCCTCAGCCCTTGTGTCCTTACCATAATCTTAAAGGACAGAAAGATAAATTGCTAACTTTACTATCCTTTTAAAGAAAGGAGCATTGCTTCCGTGATTTTTCAACCTTCAAGGCCTTAAGCATGGTTTATACTATCATAATCAGATGCAATTTGCTAATACTATCTTGGTCATGTTATTACAGCAACCAAAAAGGAGAGAATATCATAGTGTAAACTCCCTCAATTTGCTCATATCCCCTTGCTGCGAACAGAAATTAAGGTATATAATGACCAGCGGGGCGTCCAACCCGGGTCTCACGACTGCAAATCTGAAACCTTTCCTACCAAGCTAAAAAGCTCAATAGGACAAGTCGAAAGATTATTAGTCATTCAACCCCAATCGTCAGCTCTTTTTTACCCAACTTGCAATCCATCATGAACAAATTAAGAAGATTTACTAAAAGATCCTAAAATTCAATGGAGACACGTCTTTTAAACGCTTGAAAAATGTATACACAAAGTACATGGAGTGCTTTTTCCATTTGGAGCTAATAAAAGGAGTAAAAGCCTTGGACAATGCTGAGTCGAAATATGAAGAGAGAAAAATGAAGACTGAAGTTGCGTTTCTCATTGACTATATTTTAACGATAACGAAAAAAAACAAAAAAAAGGTTGCTGGATACAATCATGGCAACACGAACAACATGAGTGATCGGGACATCTAAAACACTCTCCTGAATGAGCTGAGGTCGAGAACAAAGCAGAGATTTAAGGGGAGATTTATATGGATGAACAGGGTACATGGAAACTTCACATGTGGCTCTGCTAGCTTCAATTCTAAAGTCTTCGTTAAAAGCTTCACATCTTTTGGTCTTACAAGCAATTACCTTTAACTAGTAATAGATATTATTTCTATCTATCCGTTTCACGTCGCACGAGAAGTGCCCGTTTTACCTTGATGAGAGCGCTTGATTTTTTCTGTCCTTTGTCATCTTCATGACTGTTTCCAGTGAAAAACTCGTGTTTTCTAATATGTCATATAGCCATCTCCTCGGTGGTCTGCCCTTCCCTCTTATGCCTTCTACTCTGCCCATAATCATAGAAATTGTAGACATAGTTAATCAAAGTCCTTTGATTAGCTACGTTGTAGAGCAATGTGGACACTGAAGGGCAAGCCATCTAGTAAAGAATGCCAACAAATGCTCGAGAGGAGTTAGCTGCCCGATTATTTGTAGTTTGTGTGTGCATTTGTATTTTGTGTGTGTGCTTTACACAAATTGACAAAGAAATTGTTGCCAATGAATGTTAGATCTCTGCCGTTTGCGCTTTGTCTCATTTTCTTTGTTACTCTTGTCAACGAGTGACATTTTTTTCTCTGTAGCAATTTTCTTTGCCCTTTTGTCATCTGCAATCTGATTGGATCTCATGGCTCTTTTCCAGTCCCAAGTGGAGCCAATAATCTAAAGGCTTTCTGCTCTTATTTCACTGCATGACTAATACCTGACATGCCAAAAATTAGCCATGGATTGTTTCTTTAGACGTTACAACCTCTGAACTTAACATTCTGCAGCCGTTTCGCATGTGAAATGCTGTTGTTTAAGAAACGCTTAACGACCAAGCAAAAGATCCATGTATGTGGCTCCTCGAACTTCATTCTTTTGTCTCAAAGCTAACAATCTGCAGGTAGAAAATTCGCGGAGGGGTCGTTTTCTTTCTTTAAAGGGGCTGCAAAAGTACGAATTTTACATTGTGTTTGTTATATACTGGTCCCGCGACACTGTCTTAATTGTTAATTTATTTTTTTCTTATCTTTTACGCTAACGGTAGGTAAATAGCTTTCTTGCGCTAATTATCGCCATGACAGCCAACTGAAAACCTCAAGAGGCTACCGCACATTGGTTGACGTGCCAGAAATTAGCATTCCGTTAATCACCTACAACAATAGAACATTTCACCGCACAACTGGCGGACGTGAGGGTCATAGTTAGAAGACAAAGCACTTAGGTTGAATATTTACCCAAAACGCATTGACTGTTCATCCATATTTACAAACTAACATTGGTTACCATAAACGGATAGAGGTCAAGCTTGTCTTTGAATTTATAGTCCAATTATTTAAATGGTTAGGAATTGATTTTCACTGGTAGATTGAAAAATGCAGAGTTCCTTCTAGCAGTAGTAATCGGCTATTACTCTGATGTCGCCACATCAACTTCTACCGCAAATTATAAGGTTTGTTTTGTACCTTGTCAATTTTGCAATGGCACATCAACGATCAATTTCAACTCATTTTCGACAAACATAATAGTTTAAACGTCAAAGATGACCACAATTATTAACTAAAATATGGCGGCTATTCTAAACACGAGTGTGAAACTCGAAACAGCTTGAGTTAAATAGCAAAGTACTTGCTTGAGGAGGCAAGAGCCAAAATAAGATAGAAATTCGAGAACAGGTCTTTAAGAAAGAAAATTCTGGAAAAGCACGTCAGACAACAATGTCATGGTCTGTTAGTCTAAATATTGGTTAACTGAAACCATCGATATTCCGAAGAGTATGAAGACGTATTTATCTTAGCATTAAAATCGCTTACGGTTCCAAATATAAGATACGTGTTAGCAAAAATGTACTTCGGGCAGCGAAAGGGCATAAATTCTACTTGATTCCCGAATGAAAAATACGATGACAAACAGAGCAGCATTTTACCACTTAAGGTTAAAAATTATTATCAGGTTTACAACTCCTATTATCAATCATGTACTAAAACCATTACCACTAACACCACTATAGACAAAAAAGCCCCAAAAATAAACTACCTGTGCTACCACCACAACAACTACTACTACTACTACTTATTACTATTATTATTATTATTATTATTATTATTATTATTATTATTATTACTACTACTATCATTATTATTATTATCATCATTATTACGTATTTTGTTTAAGAAATAAAGAATGGACACATCCAGAACTAATGAGACTTTGAGCAAAGTAATTGCCATTCTTAGAATTATTGTATTACCTAAATTTATTTTTCCATGTGAAAGATTCAAATAGTCAATTCCAAGTTACCTGTAAAGTGAGACTTGCATTTTTATATTAACTTCATTAAGTGATAAATTGAGTTCACACTACTACTACTACTAGTACTGCTGCTACTACTACTACTACTACTACTACTACTACTACTACTACTACTACTACTACTGCTGCTGCTGCTACTACTACTACTGCTACTAATACTACTCATGCTGCTGCTGTTACCACTACTACTATTACTAATCCTCCTACTACTACTATTCATGCTGCTGCTGTTACCACTACTACTGCTGCTGCTACTAATACTACTCATGCTGCTGCTGTTACCACTACTACTTCTGCTGCTACTATTACTCCTCCTCCTGCTGCTGCTGCTACAGTGCTGTTACTATTTGTATGACGACAACCACCACCCCCACTACCATCGTCATCATTATTCCAACACCACCAGCAGCGCCCACTACTACTTTTTCTGTTTCTACTGTTATTATTTTTATAATGAAATAAAGTAAGCATTATCACTACTTTTATTACGAACATGACGTGACTATCACCGTCACCGTCTAGCAGTCCTTTAAGGCAATAAACCTTTCAAGAAATCACAGCAACTCGGTTACTTTTAGTCATATAAGAATGCACCAGTTATAATAATAGCGCTACTCTCTGCGACTGCTTCGATATTCTCTCGACAAATTGAAAAACGTGACAATAAATAAGCAAATGGCGAATCGCTAATAATTTGAAATGTATAGAATGCACCCTATGACTTCAAATAACAATGTTTCAATACTTCGAAGTTAAAAAATGCACAACATGAAAAAGTAAGAAACAACGAGTTATGACAACCATCGTAAGCTGCTTTATGCTCCTTACACGAAGACCTGTTTCCCGTAAATATACTTCGAAATGGTCCGCTCTCATCGCGGTTAAACTCACAAAAATTGCGAGACCATGTCGAATTTTATCAAAATATGAGCAGTTTTGGATTTGTAACGTCACTTTCCCAACGAGCAACAGAACTTTGAAACGTCGTGATAAGTCATTCGAACAGCCAGTGAAATCCAGTTCTAATTCAGGCAGAAAAACAGTTTGCGTATCTATGTGTCTGTCTCAGTCACCAAGTAGGTAACTGGCTGTGAACTAACAACCTTATAGACTCGGAGAATTTAACAAAATTATTAATCTACTCAAATAAATTGCTTTTTATGGAGATCACAGGAGTTAAAAGGGCCTCGGCGGCAAGAGCAGTAGAGTTATCAACAAACAAAATTCTAGCTTGCAGTCTAAAATCAAAACAATAAACAGTGTTATACATTAAAAACGTCTTAACGGCTTTATACGACACTTTCTTCTACTGCAAGAAACGCTGATTTGCTAAGACAGGTCAATTAAAGAGAACTACTTCTGAGGCAAGAAACGACCAATTTCTGAGTCGCGAAAATTAACCGTACATTCATCGATGAAACAGTTCAGGCAAATAACATCAAATTTACTTACGTTCCAAGTATCTGCAAGAGTTCGTATCTTTTGGTAACTTTTTCGTCAAATTTCTTCTTCCCGAATAAAGGCATGCTGTCGGAATAGATAGACAGATTTACACGTGATTGTGCAGATGGATCAAATAAATGAGTGACAGAAATTCTCGGCTCAATAAGAAGAGTTGTCGGTGGACTACCTCAATGCAAGACAGGTGCCCTTAATGCCACTGACAACTCTGTATATATTTTAGAAAACGTTCCTTCTAATGGCCGATCTGTGGCTCGTTGTAATATTGCTTAGTTCACCATGGTGACAATGATACGCAGATGTCACATAACACAAAGACATTGGTTTGAGGAAGGGAATTACTCGAAAAATCCTCTCCGATAATGAAAACCTTTTTGTTCTTTCTAACTTGAAAATAGAAATCTTATTTTGATATTCTCCGTTTATTGATCCTGGAAGACAGCAATGGGAAATTAAGCATTTAGCCCCTCTCGACAGAGTTAGTTATCACATTTTTAATAATGGCCTGGACAATGCTTTGTATTATACTGCACCTCATCAGAGCTTTTCTATTCAAAATTATATAATCCCTTGTCAAAGGAAACAAACATGTTAGTCAATTAATTGTTTTGTGGTGTAACCAAACGATTCCAAATATAAGATCAAGGCTAACCAACCCGACCAAATTTTCTAATGCTACTATCATGGACAGCGATATCACCTTGAAAATTTGCGATGTTGCTCTAAACACAGACTTTTCATCTGACACTCTTCAGAGTATGAAAGGTAAAAATATACGGTAAAAAGAAAACTTCCTTGACCGAGGTATCTGAAGGACGATACAACAGATACTAGTGCCAGATGCAGTGAGAAAAAGACACATCCAGAGACGTTAGGCAGCTTTATGCAAATTCATGCAAATTTATTAATTTAAGTTATGCAAATTTTCAAGGCGATTTATGCGTATCAGTAGGATGAATAACAGATATAAGATTAACCAGTACACAGTTTCCTTTTTAAATAGTACTTTCGTTGTAGCTAAAGCAGTGGCAAACTGACTAGATCCTCGCCGAAAGATATAAGCACTGGCGTGCATTTGTATAGAAATGCGCATACCAGGCATACACTATGCGCGAATAATTTTGGAAATGTCTCATGAGTTTTAAGGAACGTAAACCTATGCGAGGAAAGTAAGCGTGTATTGAATATAAGCCTGTATGATAGCATATGTCTAAGCGTGTGCGTCCATGGGACCTAAGCATATACAGGGCGCATGCGTAAAAAGTACTTAAGTATGTACGGGAGTGTAAGTGCAGGTGAAAGCGTAAGCTTGTGTGATATATAATCTTGAATGGGAGCGTTTGCGTGCGTAAGAGCGCAGAGGCGTGTGGGAGCGTTTGTATACATGGGACTTAAGCATGTATAGGGGCGCATGCGTAGAAAGCACGTACGCGTATACGTGCACGTGAAATCGTAAGCTTGCGTTAAAAATGCACGGGTAAATAAATACACGATTATGTACGTGTGCATTTGCCTATTTGCACGCCTGTGGCTCCGTGTTAAGCTTTCATGTCTGAGATAGTGTGTAAATATGACGCCACAATATTTGTATACCCATAACAATAGCACCTTCTGCTTTATTTGACTTGAAATGGCAGGAAGGGATTTAGCAAGCCAATCCAGAATCAGCTCAATCTCCGGGCTTTTGCATTTTAAACAGTTTAATCTTGATTGAAGCTGATATCCCTCGAATCCTCACGCCATTTTTCGCATAATAATACAACAAGATATCGTTGCTGGTTATTCACAGAACAATATTGTCAAGAACAAGACCCGACTTACGAGGTGATATAAGAAAGTTAGATATTTGCTGCACTGAGCCGCAATATCACATCCGATTTCAGATATGCCCGGTATCTTATAGGAAATAATCTGGCAGTAATGGTTAGCTGTGATAAAAAGAAGGATAACAAAGAACAAGATGCAAAGTCTGACTGCAAGCGGTGAATCATGACAACGAAAATCATTGCAGATAAATAGTATGATCAATTTAAATTAATCGACACTGTTTAGAGTAAGAATTCTCACACCAATCGACGATAAATTTCTATGGAAAATTCGCTCTGATTTAAAAAATGTTATCGATTTAGTGACATAGAATTAACCATATATGCGACATAAGACTAAATTAATCAAATAAAAGAAAAATCAAAGCAACAGAAGTCGACGTTGCAGTGTTCTAGTTTCAAGTTAATTGTATCAAAATATCAGCATTGAATTATCGCCCTTGCAAAGAAAAGAGATTTTCAAGCAAAATCATGACTTACCAAGACCATGATCGTAAAAAAGGCATGTGAAGGAAAGACCATAATGTGTCACAAGCAGAGAAGACTGGGACCAAATTTAGTCAGAAAAAAAACAATTAGAATGGCGCAAAAATTACACTAATGTGTCTACATCCGCCATGAAAAGACGACTACATAATCTCCTGGCATAACTCTAGTATGTGGTTCAAAACTGACAAGATTTTATAATTAACTATGAACTTAATTCCCGTGTCCTAAAATCAGGTAATAGAGACTCAAAGAAATTTAATATTGAATACAATTTTACCTTTATAAAAGGAGGTTAACTATGGCCAAAATATATGGTCATTAGGCCAAACATGGCCATTAGGTTTTAGTAAAATGTATTCACTGCTGCCAATTTCAACTAGCAAAACATGGTTAGCAGAAATTGGTGTATCGGCAGGAGAACGAAGTTTAATTAAGAAACGGAGTACAAGTACTGCGACGACAAACATATTGTATATGACGAGGAGAACACTCCAATAAAGAAGTCATAATCATACATTAATGTTTCAAAGACATTTCATTCTTCATCACCAGAAATTGGCGTTACAGTGAGTTGTCCAGGTATTTATATTAACAGAATACAATAAGAAGAATAACACCTTTTTTAGTGAAAACAAGAGTGTCAAAAGAACAAGAATGTGGAAAGCACAAAAATGTGGGATATAAAAAACAAACAAAAAAAGACAACTAACAACAAAGAGCAAATGAAACACAAGCAAAGAAAACCAAAAAAGAAGGGCCCAATGGTATATAATCAAACAAGAACTAAAGGGATTGAGGACTATTGGGAGTTAAGAGGGGAGCGGTTGCGTAAAATAAGTAAACTTTCATGAATAAGTAAGTCAAAATCGTTGGGAGCTCTATGCAGCACCGAGAAATCTTCCAGTGATGCTGGCTGTCCACTTTCATTAATGTGGTCTAAGATGGCTGGGGGACTCTGTATTTTTCGACCCACTTTATTAACTCCCAAATGCTCCCTGCAGCGTGTAATTAAGTTGCGCGATGTTTACCAAAGTAAGAGGCACGGCAGCCTGAAGACAGAAATTTGTACACTACAGTGGAGCACATGAGAGCTGGAAAGCAGTCTTTAACACGAAAGAACGACTGAATCCGTTTGGGAGAATGAACAGTGATTTTAAATTTAGTACCTTGATACCTGTAACTGTAACGCCAATTTCTGAAGATGAAGAATGCAATGTCTTCGAAACGTTAGTATATTATTATGGCCTTTGTATTGGAGTGTTCTCCTCATCACATACAATATTTTTATTGTCGCAGTACTTGTACTTCAATACATGGTTAGCTAAAAACGATGACTTCAATTCTCCTTTCGTTGTCTTCCACCTTTAGATTATCTCCTTCACCTGGTTTTAATCTGTGAGATCTACTGTCTTCCTTAAACTAAAGAAGAGTTTAGTCCAATACATCGCTTTCTTAAAGCGTAAGTATGGTTTTCTTCTGTTATTCGCAGTATAATTGACGCAAATCTTAAAAATATAAGCATAAAAGTGACGTGTGTCTAAAGGACTGCCAGCCATAGTAGTGACATATGACCGTAGCATTTGCCAGCCATACAAGTAAGCTATGTCCTAAGGGACTGCCAGCCATACAAATGACATACGTGAGAAAGGTCTGCCAAGCATACAAGTGCCGTAAGTTCTAAAAGGACTGCCAGCAATACTAGTGACATTTGACCTTAGCATTAGCCAGCCATTAAAACGACGTATGTCCTTAACGATTGAAGGTCATGCACGTGACGTCTATTCTAAAGGTCTGCAAGCCTTACAAGTGGCGTAAGTCCTAGAGGTCTACCAAAAGACGCCTGCCTTTAAGATCGGCCAACCAAAATGTGACGTCAATGTTTGATAAAATCGAATCCACGAGTGCCGACAAATTTTAAGAGCGATGAATCATATAAGAGGCGTCTTCTTTTAGAGTCACCATATCGTGCAAGTGGCAACTATCAATAAAAGAGATCTGTGGTACTAGTTTCATTCTTCGAGCATCGCTGCTATGCAGAACGTTAGACCTTATCAACATGACGAAACCTCAAACTTTCACACAGGCAAATATCAAACAAACCTACACGGCCTTGCAAGACAAGAGTGATGTCAGAGTACTAACCAGTTGATTAAAGACCTGCTTTTAGTCAACAAAAAAGGGAAGTTTACATTAAAAACCACAATTTTCTAAGGCAACACGTCTTTAACTATCACTTCTCCTAAACTTTGTGCGCCGAAGAGATAAATTAAACGGCAAGTGAGTTAAAATCCTTACTTTTCAAGGAATTAAATCTGCATATTCATATTTTATACAACATCGTTTTCACAAAGTGGATTCTCTTACCACCGCCGTTCTGTCTGCGATGATACTCCCATATTATGAACAAACCTAAGGTTACACTGAAAAACTTGTTCTAACAAGTCAAAGTTTCTGAAGGCCAAGCGACTCGGAAGGGAGATGTAAACGAGGCTGATACGTTGATTTAGATCGCTTCGTTTCATGGTAGTCTCTCCATTCTTAATGCCGCTCAGCCTCGCGAATCGTACAAAACGTTTACTATAGCCTGACGATTGTTCTTCCTTATACTATGATACATGTTTTTAAACCGTCTGCCGAGGACGAGTATTCATTCTTTCAACCCTCTATAGAGCGCAGTAAGGGGTCCGTCAACATATTTTCGCATCCCGAGTTCCCGTAATTATCGTTCGTGGAATGACTGAAAATAAAACCAAGTGGTTCTAACCTCTTCTATCGATATTTCTCACAGGGGTTAAGAGTAAACAACCAAGTTGAAAGAAACTAAACTCCATGCTAATGCTTTATTTACGGACCTACGTGTTAGAAAGAATGCATAAGAAGGACTAGTTCAGAGTCTATCCCCACAAATACGCAAGCAGCTACCCGGTACAACATACAATCAGTTTAGTATGAAACCATGCAGAGGTTTACTTGTGTTTGTGTTTTGGCTTCAACCTTCAGTAGCTCTAGATACACATGTACATATACTACAACATTAAATAATATATCACTGTAATGAAAGCGAAAGCCCAAACAGAGGTATAAAGCTAAATTTATGAGTTTTTCCCCTTGCCAACCACTGGGTCTCGGCTCGTGATACCAAGGGCCTATGTGTCGTGATGGCACAGAGTGTTGGCTTTTGAGTCTGAGGATTATAAGTTCAAGCCCTGATGGCTCCATGTTAATGCAGCTATTGTAGTAAAGTACTCCACTCATAAGTAATACATTCTCTTCTGAAGAAGAATTATACGAAATATTTCAGTGTTTACTTCTTGTAGCTGATATATACATACTGTATGTAGTATTTTACCATATGTATAAATAATACATATAATAAATAAAAAGATGCCGATTCCCATTTGCAATTTGCAGATTTCAAACTGACCACACCGGAAAGTCCTTGGAAATGATTGCCACGGAAAACGTGACTTCTCTCCAATCTTATGCCCAATTCAAAGCAAGCCCTCGTATCAAGAATTCCAGGGGGCAATGAAGAGGCTCAAGCACTTTCAGATTAAGAATACACGAGAAACGAATTGAGCTTATATGCTTTTTATTTAATGTGCGTCATAATTTTTATGTACAAACGTCACAAAACTGACAAGCACCATTATACGTCTTTTCGCGATCACTGATCAATAATAGCAGAAAAGCAAGAAGCAGCTCAAAATATATTAAAAGTTACATTTGAAATTTTCAGTGAAATGTTGTGTTGCGTGTTTTTCGTATAGACGAGGATGGGTTGCTTTAGAATTTATTAATTACTAGAATCAATATATCAAACTAAACCAGCAGACTTTGAAACGCAACTAAAATGAAGATTATGGTCTTTTTCCTCATCCAAAATAGTGCAATATGCTGTCTTGCCTTAATCAGCAGTTTTAGTGGATAATGGAACGATCAATGTTCAACAGAAAGTGAAGGCGAAGATGTGTTAACAATTGCCTAATGTAACTTCTTCAATGTGCCTAACGGTTTAACTCTGCTCAAAATCTCTACTGAGAAGATATTAAATTTGTCCATATACTCAGGAGCTAAGTAATAAAGAAAATAAATGAGCCTCATAGCGTACAATGACGTAGTCTTTTAGTTTGCAAGTCAATGTCTCTGCAAACATGATGGTCTTATACTCAGTTAGTCGGTCTTTCGGTTACAAAGGCGTCCGATTTGCAGTCGTTAGACCCGGGTTCGACGCCCCGGTGGCCATTATCATACCTTTACTTCTGTTCTTAACACAAGCCACTCTGTCACCATTGTATAGAATTAAAACTGTGATAAATGACTGTGATAAATGGATGCCTTGCAGGCAGAATTGTGCAATGACTACTATTGTCCAATCAAAGTCAATAGCAATGGTTTTAATCTAATCTGTTGTTTCCGATCTGTTAGTACACTCGTCCTGCTTCCTCTGAACCATTCATAACTTGTTATTTCACCGTGTTCATCCAACCACATTCTTGTCTCATCCTGCTTTGTCCGTTGCGCAAAACAGGATGAGACAAGGCTTAACGGTATCACTCTCCCCCCCCCCCCCTAGACCACAATGGTGTACCATTCGTGACGTAAAATAGCACGCTATAAATCAAAGGAAAATAGGTAAGCGAAGTAGGCAAAGAAAAGTTCTTACTTAATTACTTAATAAAAAGCAATACATACATTTGCTTCTTATCTTTGAATAGGCTTTTCAGGAGTACGGCAGCCTAAGGCAACAGTATAACCTAAGCAATACGGCATCGACCCCTTCCTTTGACATCACTTCATACTGGAACCCTGCACTACAGCTAAGTCGTTGATACGGTACAGACATTAAAGTATGAGTGTGACCATCAGGGTATCGAACCTGGCTCTCACGACTGCAAATAAGATGCCTTTCCTACTGTGCTAAAGAGCTCAGTCGGAAAGGTCGGAGGACTATTATCATTCAACCCCGATCGTCTACGCCCCGCCCTCCCCCCATTATTGGTGTCTGTCTATTCGCGTATACGCTGTATAAGCGTCACGTGTTTCTTGTCTACAAGGCAGTCATTAAGCATTAATTCCATATTAAAGTCGACATTTACTAATAAAAACAGACTTTTAAGGTCATCGTTCTACATAGTCATCGTCCTATTCTTTACGGGGTTGACGGCAGACGCCCTTTCAGGGATGTTTGCTCAAGCTCGGAGCCATTGGCTGCAACAGAGCAAAGCAGTCGAAAGTGCATGATCATTTCGAAAAATCGGGAACGTTATTACGTGGTGCACAAATCCTAAAAGCTAAGGACTTCAGGATCTCGAAGGGGCAATAAGCTAAGCCTTGTTTATTCAGTTAGGGGACTGGTAAAATCTTTTTTATGGATTATTAGTCTCAATAGTCAAGCTCGAAGATTTAAAGTATTTGAAAAGTTTTATTAACATATCCGGGTGTGTGGTACCGAGGGCAGTACTTTAGGAAGCGGAGATCCAATAAATTTGTAATTTGCCGTCCCCCCCCCCCCCAACATCTGAAATTAGACGTTACCTCATTACTATTATCACCATATAAATACGATTAATTCAGGTGGTCCGATGGTGACCGTAATTTATGAGGTTAAATTGTACTTTATGATTCTTTACGCTTCAGTTTCAGGCAGCTGGTACCTCTTCTTAATAGGGAAGGTTGAAACCACAATAGTCAAACAAAAGAGCTGTGAAAAGATTAAGTGATTGTTTTGTGGTTCCACGACCTCGCTTATTACTCCAGAGAATTAGGGCAGTGCTATTTGCATGAGTAAATAGCCACCTCAAAGACTTAGATTAGACCTGGTCATTGTACAGCCGATGGACAAGACGCAGCCCTTTGACCAGCCCTGTGGACTTTGGCAAGGTCAAGTGTAAATTACACGTAACTGTTTAGATGACCAGTGGTATTAGTTGTAAAAGATGAAATTCATTTCTTGCGCATACAACGGGTACCCTATATATAGCAGTGACGACCGCAGTGATAAGCTTACCTTGCTATGGCTGCTGGGGCGTTTCGTTGTGAAGACATGGACTTGACAGAAACAAGTTCATCTGAAACCTCCAGGAAAGTTGCTTACCATCAATCTATCTCAGTAACATGTTATCTGTTAAGTTTAGCGATTGTAAGCAGACACATCCAAGACATTTTGACTTTAGTACACCTACGCTATACTCCCAACGTTACAAAGACGTCATATTTATATTTCAATCTGAGGCATTAAAATCAAGAAGCACTAAAACATGATAAGATAGTATAATATTTATCACCATTTACGTCATTCGAGGTTGAAATGAGTGTTCTTATGACAGTAAACGGCTAAGAATTGATTTTATTTGAGCCAAAAATGAGCCTCGAAATTTGAATAATTCGCGGAGAGCCAACTTTCGCAGACGCGTGGGCAACAAGTATAGCATGTCAGTTAATAAAATACTCGATCGAATACTCGATCAGACATAGTTTTAGACTCAAACAAAGATTAAAGGAGAACATGATATGAACGGGTGTTACAGGACAGCACATAAAATCATACCTTCCCCCAGATTTGTCTTCCATCTTTGCAATGTTGCCTGTAGTTCCTTCTATAAGCAGTGCATGTATGACTATTTCTGCTATATTGATTATTTTGCCTACGGTACAGTACGTTTACCTCACTAGCTAGGTTAATCGCCGTGGTAAAGTGTTGAACAATGTCAACGAATTAGTCCAGCCGATACTGACCAACGATTGTTCTAGAAGTATACACGGTCCTTCATACAACAATAACGATACCTGCATATATTTGACTTTCTTAAATATCATGAATTGAGTAGTTAAGAGCCACAGAAAAAAAACCTGAATTTGTCTTTCACGTCCTTCGACTTTGGATTCGTCATCACCAGACACATCTGGTTTCTGTGGTAAGAAAGCAAGAGGATTCCTGCTGCAGGGATAAGGAAATACCGTAATATCTTTGGGCACTGGTCGACTACATAGATTAGTGTGTGCATGGAATGTAAAATAGCTTAGAAGAAGTGCTTAAAAAGCTGACGGTTTGTTAAATGAACATTATGTGCGTCTGGTGTATCATATCAATCTTTGTCCCACACAAACTCCGCTTACAATGTTCATTCTCCAGGGTCTAAAGAGCTAGTAAGACAACGAAGGGGAGTGGAGGATTACAGTCTCTCCACATATACTGAAATAATCACTAATGTTCACTTTACATAAAACAGCGGCAACCTCTGATAGCGACTCAGTGCAAACATGACTAACTAAATACGCTGCAACATGAATTAGATACCCTGTTAAGTATGGTACCTCGTTTATAGGTTGATGCTCTGACTGGCTAGAGCATACGTGATGACTCCCCCCTCCCGTGTACTGTCGCACCCGTTTTTGAGCGATGTGAGAACAAGGGCTCGGGGTACAAGCAAAGGAACGTTTTAGCCATAGAGCATCAAGAATACGACACAACCAATCTTAACAAGTCAAGAGACGGTACTGGCCACAGAGAATTAATAGTTTTACATAATAGTGCTCAAAGAAGGCAACTTTCATGGAACACCAGTTATACCAGCCATGGAGAGCCGTGGATTTGTCTTAGGTAGTTTTAAACGATGATATCAGCTATAAAGCATCACGAATTGAGCAATGATGGTTGGATAGGACGTTATCAGTCACGGCGCACGAAGGATTTGGCGAAGATAATTCAAAAGGATGTTGTCATCCTTTGATTATCAGGTGTTTGACCAGAATAGTACTCCACGGTAGAAAGTACTAGGAAAGGGCTATCAATGATTTGACGAGAACGTACTAGCCATGGCGAATCAAGGAAACGCGGAAGATAAGTCATAAGAACAGTACGAGCTATGGCTTACCAAGGAAACATCAAAGACAGTTTACAGACAGGATAGCAGCCCTCGTTGATCTGTTGCGTTGAATGACCTTGAATTTACACTATACGGTAACATCGGGATGAACTGAGATATAAAGAGCTGAAGACTCGTGTTAAATATGCGGTCAGTGAATGCTGAAATAAACAAACAATTTATTAATACAGCTGACATTCTAAAAACGAAACTGTCAATCAAAAGAGGAGTGTCTAGCCATAAAATAACTGAGGCATAAATCATTTCAGTATCTTCTGCTATCATATATGTGATTCCTTCCAGAATAGCAGGGAGACTGCCACATTGAAGGCCAACTCCCGCAGCTCCCGCAAAAGCAGAAGTCTCCCGATTTCCAAAAATTTTAAATTACGAATATAATTTTCCCCGATCCAATTTTTTTCCCAGTTTACATAACTACACGCTTGAATTGTGCGTCTAGTGAACCAGTCAAGTTTAGGGTCTTCCCGGAGTTGTTTGATAGGATTATACATGGATGCAACTCATTCACCAGTGAATAGTTTTATGCACTTGCACAATCAATAATGGAAAAATAGGGCTATTTTTTCATACAATAGAGTATTACTAAACAACAGACAGATCTAATTAACTCAAATTGAAAAAAGTGCACTTTAAAATGAGACAGCTTATAGGCTGTGACATTTGGGTATACACTATTAGCAAAAGTTCAGTGGATAAATGATTAACAAGATGTAC
The DNA here is from genome assembly GCA_024741275.1 of Chironex yamaguchii. Classification (NCBI taxonomy): domain Eukaryota; kingdom Metazoa; phylum Cnidaria; class Cubozoa; order Chirodropida; family Chirodropidae; genus Chironex; species Chironex yamaguchii. Next base: position 24,412 of record JANTCA010007604.1, read on the forward strand.
ACTGTCTACAGTATAATAAAATATTTTTTGTTGCAGGCATAAGCTGTCTTTTATGTATTATCATTAATTTATATAGACAATATGTAGCATATTTTATCTTTTATGTACAAAGACAATAAAAAGGTTAAATATACAATTGTGTTTAAACGGATTCATATTGCCTCGTATACCATTAAAGTTTTCCGTCCATATAAATGTCCCTCATTGGCAACCAAATCTCCCTCATTTCGGGAGCTGATCTCCTTCATTGCTGCGACAAAATTGTCAAACGTGTGTGCTATGATTAATCTTTAAGGCTTTAATTCACAAGTTCTATCAAAAGCGACTGCTACACTGGACCACTTGACAAGTGTTTAGACAAAATAAGAATGTTTAGACACAGAATTATTATTCTGTGGTTTAGATAGGGCAATTAACGAGTGCTAATTGACTACACACATTTCTTTCGGCAAGAGATTCTTGAAAGTGAGGCTGAATTGTCTAGGGGTACAATCAGAACAAGAGCTAAGGACTATTCCATCTCTACTCCATTGTTTAAAGTACAAGCTACGAATTCAAGCCTCATCGCGGAAGTAACAAACATTAAAATCAGGTGTAGACAAAGAGCGATTGATGACGATGAAATGTATGCTATACCGAAGTAACGAAGACATAAAATACCTGTTCATCTTCTCTACCTGATTACGATCGAAACCAGTAAATTGAGAAATATTCACGCTAACCTCACATGAAACGTTATGGCTGTAACTGCTAATGTCGACACTCCGATGTTGCTCACTTGATACCCACTGTCAAATAACCTGTTTACAATCAACAGCAGGGTTTACAAGAAGGTGGATTGGACACGAAGTCTCTGACCACTACCAGTGGTTGCTTGTGGTATTTGGTAATTGGGGCAGTGCCCCACCACAAAGTTGCAAAATATGTCTTGTTATAAGTTTAATTTCTATTTTTATAAACTAACCTTAAAGCATATAATTACTACGAAAGTTCCTACAAAATAAAAGTTTGAGAGAACCATAACATCAAAAAATTCCATAATTGAGCCAACTGTCCTGCCTCGTTGTGAATTGTAGACAACTGAAGCTGGCAGGCAAACCCAATTTTGCTCTAAACTCAAACTGGACATGCGTTTTAGTATAATCATGTCATTGTCAGTGCAAAGTAAATGGTCAACGGAAGCTGGTTTAGGGCAGCAATTGTTTTGCCTCTCAACGGGCAAAAACACCCAATCCTAGCACAAGCAATACTTTCAATGAATAGCATAGGTCATAAATGAAACGCTGTCACGTTATTTTCATCACCATCGTCCGCCGTAGTCCACATGCGGCCGTAGGTGCTTCCTATCTCTGTTTCATGCATCTTGGTGTAGACATGCTAGTTTACTACCCGTCCACTCTAGAATGTTACCCATGCAACACTTGCGTCTTCTTCCTCTCTTGTTCTTTCTTGACATGTTCTCCTCCTATTATTTTTAGCAACAAACTGTCTGTTTCCTCTTCCAGTGGCATTTCTTTGCTGATCTGTCCTTTCTTTGCCTCCATAAGCATTCCTTTTTTCTCTGGCATATTCACTTGCAATCTCACCCAAGCGTTTGTCATCTGCTCTACCAAACTTATTCGTAAACCCTACTCCAGACCCACATTTGTATTATCCTCCATTCCTCATTCTTTTTCAGCGCCCAACTTTCACAACCATTTAAGGCCATCAACTATATCAAAGTCTTTGCCAAAGAAACTTTCGCCTTGAAAATTTGCCACATTACGCTAAAAAACATACATAAAAGCTTTTTTCGTCTGACACTCTTCGGAGTATCAAACACGCATCAATTCCTCCTAGAGAACAGCCACCTCGCGCTTGCAAAGCAAAAATGACTGCCAAAACATGCGAGTCTGCCATAGGCCAACATTTACTAGAAAATTCAGAATGCGCCAAAATGTATAAGGACGAGAATTTTCGGGTAATTGGCACAGCTAGATCGTCCTTTCATCCTAGTGTATTGGAGTCTGTCTACATTAAAACAAGAAAACCAGTGCTTTGTAGGCAGAAAGAGTTTTTCACTTGGACTATTCCAATAGTGCTTTGTTTCTTCATTTTCCCTTTCTTAGTTTCCTTTCTGGTCTAGGATTGGCTAGTTTTGCTACATGTTTCATATAGATAGGTTGCCATATACATACGTTCCTTTCTGACGTTTCATACTCCGAAGAGAGTCGGACGAAAAAAGCTTTTAAGTATGTTTTTAGCGCAATGTCGCAAATTTTCAAGGCGATTTTCAAGTTTTGTTCCACAAAAAGATTGTTAAAGAAACTTTCAGAGACATGTTGATGTCCTTCCTCTTACACCTTCTTTTAACCTTTTGAAAAGTTCAAATTTGTGAAGTTTCTCTAAAGCCGCTCTTACACAGTCAAAGTGTGTTGGATTCGAGTGGCTAATGGGATAAAGTTTGATCGTGTAAGTGTTGAAATCTAGAGTTGAATGGCGCCATCGAGTTATTGAATTCAACTTTTCAAAAATCGAACGTATTCTGAAAGATAAATGGCAATTGAATGAAACTTTCTTCTTGCCTACACACCGCGTCATGCATAGTTCTCAGATGCATGTAGATGTTCATGACTGTTATAGAATTTAATAAAATTTGACGCGTCAAAAGGTTTTCGATTCGACAAAGTTTGACAGTGTGAGAGCGGCTAAAAGCAAACGTTAACACATTATGGCGCTACAGTTCCTTTACCAGCTGCAATAAAACTGGACCTCAAAGTTGTGTTTGATGCTTTTTTAATTAATAAGTAGAATGCTTCAACCAATATGATGGAGTACACGGTCACAAAGCACTTATCTGCGCGTAATTCCGGTTAGCAAGTCCGCCATTTGCAAATGTACATCTTTCCTTTTCCATTCAAAAAATGTAACACCAAAGAAACAATTTCATATAAGGCGTAAAAATCTGGTAATTGATGAATCATCCCGAATCATGCTGTACTGGACTGCTAAGGATTGATAGTTTCAGAAAGAACAAGACCATTGTCTTTAAGCTAGTGAGTGCTTTATTATCTCCTTGGAGTATCATATTTTGATTCCAAAGTAAATTTCAATTACACCTTTGCTCTGTTCACGTTACTTACATTGTTTGCCTCATAACTATTCTTTTCTTGTTTGGTTCTTGTACATTGCTAACATGCCCTCTCAATCCTCAGAATTCAGGTACAATTACACATTGACCCACCTACACTACGCGCCCTCGTTGTGGTTGCTGCATCCTGTGGATTTGAAACATTAAAATTTTCTTCCACGCTTTTCACGTGGTCAAACGAAGGTTGAAATAAGTCGTTAACACCTTACAACGTGTTCAAAACAAAGATTATTTTGTGCGGAAGGAGTTTCATTGGTCAATTATTTTAGCAAACAAAGGGGTGTCAATGCAAGGTTGCGCTTTATACTGTAGGCAGATCACAGAAAAAATCATCCAGATTTGGCAATGGGCAACTAACTAACAATGCAATTCTTAGGTACAAAAATATGCTCTTTTAAGTAATTACTGTTATAGGTGACATCACCTTGCCTGTTAATGCAACAATATTAGTAAATGTCACTTTTTGGTCACGAGTGGGGCACTTAGTTAGTAATATAGTCAGTAATGATATTATTGCACTGTCCCTCTAGCCACTCCAGCAACGAGCCTCCATTGCCTTCCACACTATTCGATGTATAGGGCGGCACCTACTTCTGTCCTTTGCGCCACACGGCTGTACAAGCACAGTGAACACAAGTGTAGGAGGCCTGCCTACTGCTTGCACTGTGTACTTAACTTCCAGATTAAATCACGTAGTCGCTGAGTGCTATGCAGAACATAATTAGGTGCCATTTTGAAAGTTATTAGTATGATCCGGTCTCGATTTGCATCCACAACCTCCCCACATTTTACCATTTAACTACTTCTGTGATTCGGTGCCTCTATCAGGAGTACGTCACAGCAATAAGGGGCAGATCCGGCAGCAGCAAGTGTCACATTATAAGCAAACAACGCATATGCAGACAAATACCTTTCATGGGGAACAAAACAATGGCGGATGCAAAAGTCTGTTAGAAATCATGGGTTGGTGAGGGTTGCAAACCAATCACAAAATACCAAGAGGATTCAGGCCAATGGAAAAAGACTTGACGACACAACCAGTTCGCATCACTTTTCTTGTTGCTGCGTGATCCATTACAAAAATTCAAGTTCTAAGGAATTTGAATTTGCTTTAATTGAAAGTGACAGACGTACTTTCAGCTTTCAGCTAGGCAACTAGAAGTACTCCAAGAGCACAAACTTCCGCAAAAACAGTATTATTATTCAAACAACTTTTCTCCATGATAAATTTCTTGCTCGTCACTTTCAAAAAGATTATCATCCTTGTGTCACTTCACACCTATTGGTGTTAGTGTGGTCTTAATGAGAGCTCGCAAACTTTTACTGTCCTCTGCCAGTCTCACCAGGTCTGCTAGGTTTCTGTTACAGACGTCCTTAAGATCATCTAACCACTGTCTAGCCGGTCTTCCCCTTCTTCTTTTGCCTGGTAC
>JANTCA010007615.1:0-28956 GCA_024741275.1 Chironex yamaguchii
CTCTGAGGAGTGTCAGACGAAAAAAGCTTTTAAGTATGATTTTAGCGCAATGTCGCAAATTTTCAAGGCGATAAAACATTTTTGGTCAATCTAAACTTCTGCCTGTGCAAATAAGAAAACCTCTACAATACTCTTCTCTAAAGTCTAGTTAAATATGCCTGGCAATGGAAGGAAACAAATGTCCCTGAAAAAACTGTTCGGAAATCTCCATTTTAAAATACCAGATTTGGCTGCCTCTTCAAAAGCTTAGACATACCCGCTCCTGTAATTCCATCAGCTGTAATCGCTTTTTTTCTGTATTTACACGTTGACTTTCCGGGACCACAAAGTCTTTCGCAGTTTTAAGTTTAAAATCGCCAATATTTTGTTCCGCTTCCTTAATAGCTTGTACATCTGCAGGATCTTCATAATTTTCGTCGGGCTTTCTCTTAAATAATTCTTCCCACTAAAAGTAGTTGCAAATAATATCAATAATATCATACGTCAGTTATCAAGAGCGCACAAAGCACGAGCAGCAAAATCCGCTAAGATGACACTGTTGGAATGATGTTGAAAAGTTAAAATGATATACTTTGGTGGAGTATGCAATTTTATGCATAAAAAGCAAAAAAAGCTCAAAAGACTCATGCTTCGACATTTAAGAGATGACAAAATGTGCTTACTTATGGCACTGGTATCTATGCTATATTAGAAATAAAAGCAGCTTTGCTTTATGAATCCGAATTACTATCCTCGAGAGGTCTGAGGGTCTGATATTCCATGATCTATGCCTGAAAGGTTCATGCTTCATGCTCCAGACGTCAAAATTGAATAGCCGGGCAACCACGGTGAGCTGCCAAAACTTGGGGACTGAGCAAGAAATTTTTAAACTTTGTGTTCTCGCCCCTTCCCAAGGGAAGGCACACTTCACCTAGAAAAGCTTGCATTTTCACCAGGAGAGGATGATACGAACTGTACATTTATTGGAGGTTTAAGCAGAAATGGGCATCACGTGATCGACATTTGATCTTGGTACATATTACATTCCATATTCGGATAGCATTTTTAAATGATTAGAGTGTGCCCAAATTCTCTTGTGAGCTCTTTAGAAATTTACTCATACATTAATACATTAAGTTTTAGCATTGACATAGCTCAATCACATTTTGATTTCACTAGTTGCCTTGCATCATGTATTATATTTGTCAGTCACTTTTGCATTGACAAACACAAAAACAGCTACAATCTGACGTAAGAAAATGCCGCCAAGGACGGTTTTAGTTTCGTTTCCTACTTTGTATGTAAGCCGATCTAAAATTTAAACTCCCGTTGCAAATACCTGAGAGGAAATTCCAGAAAAATAAATTTGTTCAGTATCTATTAAAAAAAGTATGACCGATACAAGAAATGCTTGATTACAAGCAAAGAAAGTCAATACAAAAAAGCAAATTGTGTCGAATCCTAATTTTTTCAACTATTGTACACTTCTCCCTCGATGCTTCAGATGCTTTATTACCGACGGGATTTGGTTTGTTGCAGTTTGTTAGCTTCAAGATTTCTATCGTGGTCACTTAAGGTCATGATTAACAGTGAATTAGAAATTTCAGAGAGGGTAATTTAAGTTTCAGTTTAATGATCAAAATTAAATATTCGGTATATAAGCCAAGGTATATACGTTCCTAGAGCACAAACTAGGGTCTCAAAAGCTCGTTTTATACAACATTCAATACAGTAATCCATACTATATCCATTACCTCAGCTTGCCTTGCAACTCTTCGCTGTCTTCTTTGATCGGCTTTTTCGATTGCTTTAGAAACTTTCCCATGAACATTACCTGGTCCTTGCTCTTTCGTTTTGTTACTGTCATCTGCTGCCGTGTTGCCTTTACTGAACAAACGACGATTCGTAAGGGACATCCGTCTTACATTGTGAAACAAGAACGCGTCTCCATCTAATTTTGTTCCTCTTCGAACTACCTTACGATGTTCTCGTAAGACAAAGTGAAATTCCTCTGGTAACTTTGCTGCCCGATATGAGGCTACCTGATGTTCACTGTTGAATGCTCGAAGAACGATTCTATCAATCTCAATCATAGATTTGAACCTAGAACATAAGAATTTCTGCTTTAAAGGGTAGAATTTCATTAAGATTAAAGCAGAGTCCGAATCGCAGCTGTATAGCGACAGGATAGATAACATTGCGAACCACATAACACACTACAATAAACAGGGACGACTTTCTGCTCTTTAAACAACAAACTCAATTATTTGTCGTCAGGGAGAAGTTATGTTGAGGTTGCAACAGTCACACCCGACTTACCTCTTATGGACCTTATCCAAAGCAATTTGTTGCTTTTCCGATTCCCAGGCCATTTCACGTTGCAACAACGCAATCTAAATTACAAAACACAATGGCACATCTGTTTACTTTAATTTAACAACTTTTTAAGAAGATAAAGTAAAACAACTAATACCCTATCAAGGCAATAATACCAGCCACCAATTGGAAGTAATTCAAAAGATTGAAAGCTGGAAAAGTTGGAAAACAGATAGGTCACAGATTTTTTGATATATTGTAAATGATTGAGCCATATTATATACATATATTACATACATATGTAATAACATCGTTCTAAAGACACTTCTCCTTCCCAGGACTGGACTTCTGGGGGTCCCAGTGGGGAAGTTCCAAGAGCCCTAGTCAACACACTACAATTATCTAATCGGTCGAGCATATCATACTGCGCCTCAGTTTGTGACATTGCTCACCAAGTATTCATTGGTTACAAATTACAACATTGGAATTGACTACAACTGATTCATAACCTTTAGACCCAGAACATCCACCTCTGACAGAAAGTATTCTAATTATTACCATACCGTAATTACAACTTAACTGAACACGTGTAGTGGCAAGACGTACTTTTTCAGATGTTTCCTTCTCTATTTCATTCTTTATCTCTGGATCAATAATGAATTCCTATAAAAAGAAAACAACGTAAATTAAAACTTACGAATTTTAGCATAAACCAAGATTGATGTCAACTACATCTAGCCAAGAAGTACTGGAAACTAACATACGCATTATTACATTGCTGCCAGAAGAATCAGCAAAAACGTTTTCTAATAAATCAAATAGAGTAACGAGAATTGACCATTCGCTGGGGGTATCAATGAGACGAGCACTTCCCAAATCACCATTCAATCCCCGATTTTATTCAACATCATCAAACAAGATGGCAAGATGAAACTACATTGTCTGGGGAAGATAGCTCAGGAAGGAGAACAGATTTACCTCCGGAGATAGTTGCAAATAAGCAGGTAACTCCTTTGCTGTGTTTTGAAGCTTCTTGAATTCCCGTCGGCAAAGACTTATAGTTTGTCTCACTGATTGTTTCTTGTCCTCTGCGAGTTCTACCATCTTGTCATACTCCGCCTTTTGCTTTTCAAGTTCAATGCTAATAAATAAAGAAGACAAAATAATTAAATTACGTAGAAAGGCGATCTATATTACACGAGACATAACATTTTATACATCAGAGAAATTAATAACTGCGTTACCAATCCTATCATCCTAAGATCGTATTAGCTGAATTCATTAACAGAGACTTTAACACACAGTTATTAACACAGAAAATGGAGGCATTCGGAACATTTAAAGCGTAATGATACAAATTTACTTTAACAAATTCCTCAAAGCGACTGCCACGGTTGGCATCTCTCTTGTAAATATTGTTTTATGAAATGTATCTTTTGATACATATTTTTAAGTCCGAGACTCAAAATAAGCGATACCAATTACGTAACTTTCGTCTTTGCAAGCAACAATAAAAACTATGACTATCAAAAACAAAACAGGGGTAGAAACGGGCGACTCTGTCATTTTCCAAGTGTTCTTAAAACGATTTTCGGCCACTGTTGTTCTTTTATAAGTCGCTTTCGATACAAGTCCTCACCGTGGCCATTATGTTGCTAAAACTTATCCTACAAATCTATCCATAAACATTGAAAAAATAGTGAAACAGTGAAAGGCTTTCGATGTTTCAACAGTTCAGTCTTTGGGAAACACAATACAAGCACTCTACTGGAAAACGCATTGTAAAGCCTACAAAACAAACCATCACACTGATTTCTACTAAATAATTTAACACACGTTCTAATAACACTCAACGTCCCCCCTTTCAGAAATAGTACCATTAGTTTTTAATAAATAAATACCTGTAAAAATTAGGATCTTCGATATCATCAACTGGTTTGACCTGATGAATTTCTTTCTACGATTACAGAAAAAAGCTTTATTGAAATTTGTTTGGCTTTCTTCCCATCATGAGGAATACATCTGTTCACGTCTGTTCATTTTGCTAGTTAACAGAAAATTTACATAAATTTTACACATTGCAAATAAAGTAAGAATCAAAGAATTTATATTTGGTCAGGACGCCCATCGACGATGTTCGTCAGTTAGATCGATGAGGTTCCATGTTCTGAATTCATATTAAATACAATAGGATGTTTGTACATTATAATGCAGTAAAATTTCTCTTTACATATCTTGACAATTTTTATGCCTGGCTGGAAGTCAGCATCGATAAAAATAATAGTCTTTAACAAGTGTTTAATTTCACCCGATATACCAAAATACCACGCCATCATGAAGAGAGAGATTGGTAAATGCAAAATGCTAGCTGTCAAAATAACTAGTACACAGCCTCAAGTATGACGTTCATCTTACCTGCTCGCATTTCTGTTCTGCTACTCTTGACCAAAATGTATCATGAAAAATTACCATCTCATCTATTGTTGTCACACACGCTTCCAGTCTCCAACAAAAAACATGAGTAACTTCCGTATTCAGAAATTCTTTATGTATCTTATACTATTGTTTACTTACCTTAACGTTAAATTGTGCTGTCTTCTTATTCAGGGCCTCTTTTAGTTTCTGCTCGTCCAGAAAGGAATAAACGAAAAAATTCCCGTCAGCCCCGGTAGTCATAAGAAATTGCTCGTCAAAACTCATTGTGATATCACTTATACACCCAGAATGATTATCGTGTACGTTCAACATCCAAAATGAACTCAAGTTTGAGATGTCTCCATTTTCCAATTGGCAGATCTTAACTGCGCCATTGTCTAATCCCATTGCAAGAAATTGTCCCTTTTTGCTGTTGGATACAAAGGTAATGAAGCTCATCAGCATTGAGGAAACAGAGACACAGTTTATTACAGCAAGCGGTATAACAAACAGATATATCAAGACACCACATCAATCTGATATTGCAGTAGTTGGCTTTAGATCACACAGACACTGAAAGCATTGGAGGAAGTTCGTTGTAGTTCCAGGGACTAAAGTACTGCAGCGAAATTTCTTGGTCACCGTCTCTATTCCTCTGATCTAATTCGTTCGTTTAATCAATAACTTTAGTAACAAGTTGACTTTGTAAGACAACAGGTTTTCGCCTGAAAATTTGCGACATTGCGCTAAGAACATAGTTAAAAGCTTTTTTCGTCTGACACTCTTCAGAGTACGAATCCATATGTATATGGCAACTTATTTATACGAACCATGTATCAAAACTGGCTAGTCATAAACAAGGAAACAAAGAAAGAGAAAATGAAGAAACAAAACATTATCGGAAGAGTCCAAGTGAAAAAACGAACTCTTTCTGCCTACAGAATACTGGTTTTCTTGTTTCAAAGTAGACAGACTTCAATACACTTAGATTAAAGGACGATTTAGCTGTGCCAATTATCCGAATTTTCTCGTCCTTATACATTTTGGCGCATTCTGAATTCTCTAGTAAATGTTTGCCTATGGCAGAATCGCATGTTTTGGCAGTCATTTTCGCTTTGCAAGCGCGAGACGGCTGTCTTCTAGGAGGAATTGATGCTTGGCGTACAGTGGCTGGCGCATGTTGTTTGATCCTGTCACCCAATCTTTGAGAAGTGCGACATACATACCGGCACAGAAATTCATATACTACTAAGCTTTTTTGTGTGGTAGGTACACAATACAAATAGGTTGCCATATACATATACTTTCCTTTCTAACGATTCATACTCTGAAGAGTGTCAGATGATAAAAGCTTTTAAGTATGATTTTAGCGCAATGTCGCAAATTTTCAAGGCAATTTTCAAGTTTTGTACCACAAAAAGATTGTACAACAGGTTTTGCTTAGAGCTGAGTTTATACGTTGCTGTATTTCTGGATATCAAATGTTAGCAACTGTCTATTTTGAGAGAGTTTTGAAACACAATATAGGATTACGTACGACTTAAAAAATAATTTGATTAGAAGGCGAGTACATAATGGCTAAATTGCTGAAAAAACTTGAACTAACAAGGTTAAAGAAGGCCAGAGGTCATGCTGGCACGAAATGGGATGCTGACATGAAACTGTCATCAAATTTGTCATGGTACTTGGTAGTGGTCATTATATTTATTACAAGAATCTCAGCAGTTGAAAGTCTCCCAGCTCTGATTTCGACTTTGACAAACGATTAAACGGCTAATAATAAATTGTGTTCTCTAACATTGCATAGATAACGCACTATTCTTAAGATTAAGTGGCATTATCAGGGAAATTTAGAATGTACCTTACACTTTCACGACTATCCATACCCACAAATAGTTGAGTACAATTTCAAAAAGCTGACTATTAATTTGTTACAAAACTGAGGGAAATTTCTACGACGAGACACAAGAAACACATCGTCAATATTATGCAGTATTGGAAAGATGCACCCAAACAGAAAACTAAAATACGTGGAATAACGAGCATTCTTACTATTAGATGCTGTAAACATGCCACTTAAAACATCAGTTATCACGGTAGCCAACAACAGGATGATCTCAGCAAGCCCAAAAGAAGGAACCAGAGAGAACCCCACATAGCACAAAATATTGATTTGAGTTACTTGAATAAGTAGGGAACAATGATGAGTGTCATCTCTGAAAATAACCCGTACGTTCTAACAAAGGCATGACGTTTGTTACGAAGCCTCAATATCTGCTGTGAACGAAGAAGAACACTGCAACTTTCAATAGAAACTATGCATTCAAACTAAGTGGGTAAGTCTTTCATTTAACTCTATAACATTTTTAAGTCTAATATAATTACCTGAAATGACAAGAGCTAACTACACTCTCTCCTTCTTCGTCAAGTTTTACGGCCCGTACTGGCTCCACCTCCCTAACCTCAGCAGATGGTGCAGAAAAACTGCACTCGTAGAGATAGCCAGTATCCCATCCGTCCTATTGTACCACAAAAACATAAAGATTAGAGAGTAATAACTTATTTCATGATGGAAATAACAGTCCATGATGCAAAATACTAAACGTAAAAACACAAACAAGTATGTATTTTTCTAATGCTTTCTCAGAAATTTTTCTCAAAATCTGATGACAGAAACGTAGATTCATACGAAGTCCAAAGTCAACTCTGCCAGTAAAAGTATCCTCTTCCCCCTTTAAAGACATACACAGTGAAAATCTCTTGACCGCAATAACTTTAGTAGAAATTCACTCTCCATCACTCTTTAGTAAAGTACATAGTCATTATGTATTCCATTGTAAGTTCTGATTGTCGTCTTGTATCACAGCATCTGCTATAACAGTCTGAAAATATTGTACTAAGAGTCATACGTATGCTCTACGTTATGTTTAAGGTTATCGCACTCTGCATTAAAAGAAGCTTAATCCTATCTCTTAAAGTTATACATGGATTGTTCACGTTAAACCTGTTAAATGCTACACGTGTCAGCTGCAACAGAAACATATATAATCTAAAAGCATCAGCGGCATAATTGCCTTCACCCCGCGACAGACAATGGTGTAACCAGAGAAAAGCTGCTGTGGCTAAGGCCGAAGACATGAGCAGCAATAGAATAGAAAGCAGTGAACAGAACGAGAGTAATGAACGTTTACTCCTTTCAAACACCGCTCTTTAACCAAGATTGCCCTAAACAAAAACAAGCGGTGTCACTTCAGATAAGCCATTTGTTGACGAAGTAGTACTGGCTTTACTTCCTAGATAACAAGTCAATCAATAAAAAAGAAATGGAAAGAAAACATGCAACATTTTGTGCCTTAAATAATGATTTCGCCTTGAAAATTTGCAACATTGCACTGAAAACATCCTTGAAAGCTTTTTTCGTCTGTCACTCTTCAGAGTCTGAATCATCATAAAGAAACGTATACCTATATGGCAACATTTTTATATCAAACATGTATCGAAACTAGCCAATCATTAACAAGAAGGAAAAAGATACAATGATAAAATGAAGAAACAAAGCAGGAATGCGTCCAAGTGAAAAAACGAAGAGTGTCAGACGAAACAAGCTGTTAAGTATGATTTCAGGGCAATGCCGCAAATTTTCCAGGCGATCTTCTAGTTTTGCATCACAAATAGATTGTTCAGATAATGATTTCCTTAAAATTTAGCAAGTTAACATAAAAATTTCGGCGAAAGTATGAGAAGCGGGTATAGATTTCTCCGTGGGCAAAATACTAGAACTGTGAAGAATGCTGCTATACTTACCAGTGACAGCCAAAATCGTCCTTGTTCTCCACGGTAGAAACCTTTCACAATACATCCTGGCTCACGAGTCTCAGGCTCTTCAATGACTTCATTATTGTCTTCTCCTTCTTCCTCGTCTTTGACATCGTCTCTCTCACCATCTAATTCTGTTTTTTCCTCCTCTTCGTCTTCAACAATACCCCTTTGAATTTTGCGCTTTCTTTCTTCCTCTTCTTGTTTCTTCTTTTCTTCCTCTTCCTTAGCTTTCTTCATTTCCAGTTCAGCTTTCTGAAATTGTAAAGTAATAAATTAAATGATAGCACAAACTGAAAAATTATTCCAGAACTATTCTGATGGGCATACCAAGGACCCAACCTTTTGTTGAGGCATCCTCATCCGGCGTAGCTCAGAGAAACTAACTAGTTGATGCTTCTCGTTCAGAGAGTAAAGCCTTTTCTCCTCTATTGATAAAGAGTCCCTACACTGCTATTGACAATGATTACGTTTCCCTACTTCAAGGGCGACCATTCAGCGTTGCCTATTATTAAATTGACCAAAAACATGTTCACTGACATTCCTGCTATTGTCTAAGTACAACCATAACGGTTTAACTGTTTATTTTTATAAATGAAAACTTGAATGCCTCAAGAAAACTACGTTAACCACTTTTAAAAACATCACACTACCGTACAATTAAAGTGGGTCTTCAGGCACTACGGCGAAGACAAGTATTTCAGTTAATTGGTGTCTCGAAATGTACTGACACACCAAACGTTCAAATCGTTACAATGACCATCTGTGGTCAATATCTTTTAATATTGCAAGTTATCACCACAGTAACGTCATTGAAACTAGTTTCAATCAAATACAGGAAAAAAGCTAAGCAATACTTAGCGTACCACCAAGTCATCCTTTATACTTTTGAATCTAAATTCTCTCCTTATCAAGTCTCCCAAGGGTAGTTTGAAGCTTTTTGAAGTGTCGAATTTCCCTGCTTCAGGGCAAGCAACTTCATGGACAGTCCCATCTCGGCAACAGACAAGTAAAGTACTGCCCTGTAGAACAACAAAAAGTACGAAGTAGTTACCAAATCAATAAAATTCACTTTCGGCAATAAAGAACTTTTACTATTCTTGGCTTCATTTCACACAAGGCAGATCATACCGCCTTTAGATGCAGAGATACTCATAAAGTCAAGTGGCGCCTCTAATTAACCAAAAAGAAGAAAACAAGTTTAAGCCGCAATGAAGACTACAATTCATGTTACCGTTGATATTATTGTCCAAAATACTAAGACAATGCGAACAGCAAAAGGGAAGATACTTTTACAAAGCAGCCATCGAGAGTGAAAGCATTTACTATAAAAAATATCTGCGTATGACAAGCAAGCTTACGTAAGTTAGTAGATGGCCTTATTAAGAATTAATAAACAGACTCAGAGATAAAACATTTATGCAGTAGTGGGGAGGACGAGGAGAGGGAATAAAGTAGAGCTTATCGTACAAATGATACATCAAGGTAATGACTAGGCACTCAAGCTCAGACGATTTGCAACTATTATCCTCTGAATAAATATAGAACTATAATTTATGCCAGGGAAATGTTCAAAAGTCATGGTTTACACTGTCGATATGTACTTTATATATTGAAAACGACCAGATCGACTGATGTCAAAGGCCATCCACAAGTACTTTGTGATTTGATTGGAAGATTTGTTCGAACTTCAATTATAGTAACTTGATATCGAAACGATGTGATCATTTACAATTGCTTTCTGTTCTTAATAAGGCTACCGTGCCTACTCCAGATCCCCTTAGCATATCCGCCGTTACCTTGTTGATAATTCATGAGTTGTACTTACAATACGAAGAAGAGTGTTGAAAAATCTGTCTTCCTAATCACATAAATATAATTTAAGACTACTTAGCAACACAAACCTTGCGAAAGCCCAATATGTAGACCTGGGGCTCTTACCTGTTTGATCGAAGACCAATCTAAGGAGACCACGTGGTCGCCAGCTTCGATAAATCCAATGGGTGTGTACGTTTTTCCGATGCTGAAGATGAACACAGTACAATCTTCGCTCTAAATGTCAAAATGATAGGACTTTTAGAAGATGGATTAAACAAGTATACCGTAATAGCGTTTCTCTGGAATGAACAGTCCACATATCACGTAGGCAGAGGAATTGATAGGCAATTGGTAAATCACGAGTCATAAACTAGAGGTTCTCAGTTCAATTCTATGCTTGATGAAATTTAATACCACATCCCTGGAAGTACTAAAACCGACCGATCCTTACAAAAGTGACGTCGTCGTGTTTGACATAAGAAACAATTAGATGCAGCCCTTAAATAACATTGGTAAAAGAAATGTCATCTGGTACGATGAAAGTGGCCTTACTTCTTCCTATTAGCTGACATAAAAATATTGAACGTACAACTTTAATACACTTCATACCCCAGTTGCCAGAAATGTCCCATCCTTGTTGATTGCTATGCAGGTAATTGGCTTCGTATGTGGCTTAAATACTTCAATCAGCTTAAAGGAAACTCCAGTTTCCTCCTTTTTGACGGAGGTATGACTAACATTTGATTTGCTAATGGCCAAAAGTCTCAGCACACCATCAGCAAAACCAGCCAATATTGAACCAGCATCAGGATCTACCTACAGAAAATAAATGAGTGAAACTTTCTTCTTAACGACATAGCATTGTGACTTTAGTCAGCTTTTCAAGTAAGGAAGTAAGAAAAGTATAATAACATGATTTAACATTGCCATTCAAGCTTCACATACAGGTTCCCAGACTCGAGATTTTACAGGCAAGCCAATACAGGTAAAGCATACAAAATGTCAAACTGACAATTGCTAAGATTGCTGGAAGGTCCTACTCCAGAAACTTATACCTGGATGGCAAACGCAAAAATAATCTTGACAACGACCCGCTTAACCGTCCAAACTACTGATTTTGTTATAGGTAGACTACTTTCTTGCTCTTGGGCATTTAGGTTTCTACGTTGTTCTAAGGGTAACCGAATTTTAAAGCATCATTTCATATGATATTATAAAGCCAGAAAAGATTCAGTTATGAAATACATGAGACTCCTTACCACTTTTGGTGTCCAAACGACACTTGTTGCGCCAGAGTTGAATCTTTGATAGCAGACTGGTGTCTTGGACAAGTAATCGTACAATCGTACAGTCCCTACAAAGAGAGAAACTAAAAATAAGGTGGCCTTCATATTAGGATCCCCCGAGGGAGGACGGAAGCTGAATATGGTGAACGTAAGTGACTAAGTGTAAGGCATAAATCTTTTTACTATCATAAGAGATTCGAGTGTAGAAATAGTTACGCGGGAGGAAAAAAAAATAAAGACGAAGGAAAACATATGCTCTATTAGATCATGATGTATGCAGAAAGATAAGAAGACAAATTTGAAAGTACTCATCTACACACAGATACGTGCCATACAAGGTAGTTGGTAACGGCAATCTCCTATCTGGAAATCAAACATTTAAATATTACTTTCGCTGCTTTAGCAAACTCTACAAGTAACAGATATCAGGAATAAGTATTTTGGATCATTGGCAGGGTAAGGTCGTTTTTCCATTTCAACGTTAAGAATTTGTCTACACTTGAATCAGAATACTAATGCTCCGCAAACAGAAAGAATTCGCCTAGTCACTCGGACTCTTCATATAGCAACAATATTTTGCTGCGCTTTTTAGGGGCGCTTTTTGAGGGTGTATTGGATTCGATCCAGAGTGTAAACCTCGGTCAAGCCAGTGGTATCAGATGGGATTTACAGTTTTCTGAATGATCAATTGAGCTGCATTAATAAGCGCCATGGTGACTGGAGTTCCACACTATCATTTCCTCACTAGTTGTTGTTTTATGAAGATATCATTACAAAAAAATTCAGAATGATCAAGAATCTAGGATCTGAGACCGAGCATCGACAAAAAAAGAATGCGATCGAGCCAGTTAGAATACCTGCATGCTGCGAAGAGTTATTTCTAACAAACACACAAATAAATAAACAGACAAACATCGGCGATAACATATTCTCCTTGGCAAAGGTGATAGGATCAACATACCATCATTTCCAACCGTAGCTGCTATATGAGTCAAGGGTGAGGCTGCCACACCATTAATTTTACCAGCATGGAAAGATTGGATCTTGACCGGTTTTTGACTCTACAAAGAAGCATTTTTTAGACAATTGAATACAAGGGGAAGTGTGTTTCGAAAAAATAGTAATATTTTATGAAACTTTAAATTATCTAGCTTTCGTCGATGACAATCAATGAAACGGTGTGGAGTCATAAATTCATAAATTGCCACATGGACTCAATACTTAATATACCATATAACAGTGACACTTGATGCATGCTTATAAACAAAAAAACAAGAAAACTCTCTACGTCTTTCACAGAGACTATCAGTTTGTTTAAACAGTCCTAAATACTGGGTATTTAGACAATAATTATGTTAACTTACTGTGTGTGAAAACGACAAATCTAGCTTCCAAATTCCGCCATTTGCATCCTAAAAAAATAAAACGATAAAACCGTTATTAGTTATTAATTTGAATTGTAGCTGCGCTCGGCAAACAACACAGCATGTGTTTGTGGTTAAGATGTATTAGAAGCAACGATGACCAGAAAAAATAGTAGAGTGATCACCGAAAACCGATTTCAAGCAAATAAATTTTAATGTCACTTACAACCACAAACATATGCAAAAACTGGTAATATACAAAGTACACAACTAATAAGCAAAAGGCAAGAAAACGCCTTCAGCATGCAAAATCTGCCAACATTAAGCTTCCTCACCTGTGCATACCACACACTGCTTTCATGTGGGTTCTCGGATTTGACCATGAACATTAACTTCACTTCTGCGCCAACCTGGTAAGGATAAAAGTCAATGGCAAACCATGTTATGTATTATCTTTCTAGTCCCGTCACACATTGTAAAAAATACAACAAATACAATGTTATTAACTGTGAGAGGTAACTCAGATGCACTGCCATCTTATTCCTGACTGAGCCGTGGCCTTAGCTAACTTTGTTTAGTACTATATGTCTCAGTGAGAAAGACAACAGGGCTTCATCTGTTCTATTGTATCGAGTAGGTGCAAATGGCCAAGGGCCTTTAAGTACTTATGACTGGTAAAAAATTGTGAAAATGACAAAAAACTTCGTGAATGGTCTTTTTATAAATCAACACAGGTTAGCATTGACGAGCCTTAAATGGTAAGTTGTAGGAAATGTATGAAAGAATGTTGATTATTTCAATCATAAAATCCAATGCAACAGGTAACTCTACAGTACAGTAAAGTAACTATCAACATCGCCTTGAAAATTTGCGACATTGCGCTAAAAACGTACTTAAAAGCTTTTTTCTTCTGACACTCTTCAGAGTATGAAACGTCAGAAAGGAAAGTATATGCAACCTACTTTTACGAGACATGTAGCAAAACTAGCCAATCATAAACAAAAAAGGAAACAAAGAAAGAGAAAATGAAGAAACAAAACATTATTGAAAGAGTCTAAGTGAAAAAAACAACTCTTTCTGCCGAAGGATGTCAGTCAAAAAAAGCTTTTAAGTAGTAATTGATATCTTTAGGACATAAACAGAAGCATACAAAACAAGAATTATAAATAGAATTACCTTTAACTCTGACATTGGTTCCATCTCAAAAATCTTGCTCTCATCTGCTGCATCTGCAGCATCAATGCTTTCAAAATCCCACACCTAGAGTGAGGCCAGAAGAGGTAAAGGATACCCTTGACGGGATAATGGGATTGAGCTTGCTTCACAATTTGGTATATTGGCCAACAAAATAGACTGAAATGCAACAAGGTTCGTAGGGATACCTCAGATTAAAATTCTACATTCATGTGGTACTAAGCCGCAAGGAAAAATGACATGAGTTAACAATTTGGACATGTGCCAAAAATTTCTCTAGCATAACAGATCATTCTAAATGCAACACCAATAACCCTTTGTGCCTGTATACAACACAATAGCATACCAAACCAACTTGCTGCTACTTGTGGCCAAAATAACTGACTATAATGTCTAGGAAGATGAAAAATGAAAGAAATTTAACACCAGTGTTTGCCATGTATGTCTACTACTTTTATGGGTAATAGTAAATACTAAGTCTATAAAGAGTACCTTGATATAACCATCATCACCAATTGTAATAAGTTCCCCTTCATCCAGATAGAATTGTTGAATTGTTCCTTGGTGACAAAACTTTTTCCCTTTTCTAGCTATCTCAACTTTGATTAGACTACCATCCCAAAGAAGCATATTTCCCCATTCAGATCCAGACAGTACCTTTCCATCAGGTAGTTCAACAAAACCTGAAAAAGAGATAAGATTCCGAGTACTTGTTTAATTTGCCTTTAAAACTCAAATAACAGTTTTTTCAGCAAAAGAAACTTTCCCCTAATAAACGAAAAAACATTACAGCTTTATGGTTCTCAATCCACAAAGAAAATAGTAATCTTTCAATGCTAAGTATGAGCACAGTTACTGTAAGGAAGACTGAGAAGTGATATCGCATATGCATTAGTGCTAATCAAACAAAAAATGATACAATCATGAATTTTAAATATATAGCAATGCTTATCATTATTGTGTATCTTGGGATTTTCTTATTTCTCATGTGAAGGATTCAAGTAGACATTCCATGTTACCTGTAAAGTGAGACGTAGCAATTCTATTTTAATGCTATAAAGAAATAAATTGAGTTTACACATACGAAATTCTTTGCATTACCTGCTATATCAGAAAGCTCAGTTGTTCCAAATCTCCCCAGCTCTCCTTGGAGCTTTAAACCAGTAAATGTTGATGCAATAGTCCAAAACCTGTAAATTAAGAGTAGTAAAAGTAAAAAGATCCCGCATTACAATAATCATTAGACAATTCAATAGAAAATTGATAGCTGAATCTCAAAGATAATTGAATTTAGTAATCATCTCATGAGCTTTTTGTAGACATAACAAAATCTCATTAATTAGGAAATTGTATAGGGGCATCTGTGCTGGGGAGCAGGAAGGGCAACTGCTCCCCTTGCCCTCCTTGTAGGGTGTAGGGGGCAAGCAGTGCCTTCTGACATAGGAAATTTTTGCATATGACTAATACTTTGGTCAATCTCGTTGAGTTAGTTTCTCTTAGTTTTTCTCTGTTTGAAAAGATCCCAAGCAATTTATTGGCAAAACATTCTGCTGCAGATTCATAGTCAATAAAATAAAAATCTGCAATTAATTCTGTTAGTCAGCTGCTGCATCCATCCTCTTACATAGCTGTTTCACAACAAGAGTGAACCATGTACCATGTTGCATGAATTGTTTAATATCTTCTGAACCATTGAATATTGCACAAGAATGAACAGTTTTGGATTCTCCATTAAATTTGGCATGTAACACTTGATTTTGACGACCAAAACTTCTGAGGTAGGGAGTAGTAATTTTTCAAAGTTCAGTTTGTGCTAACCTGCCTGATTACACAATTTTCTGTAAGATTATCACACCACAGACCGAAACTAAGTGTAATGGCATACAGTAAGACAAATAAAAAAATACGTAATGAGAAGCTATCTATTTCAAACAAGTATCTTGAATTTTGAAATTTATACCTTAGATGACCAAAATTTAACAGAAGTAAAGTTCTGATTAGCCTCAGGTTTCACATTGCTGTAGTCTGGGCATAAAATGTAACACTTAGAGAATGGGTTTTAGGGCATACAACTTTAAACAAAAACTGTTCATACTCCTTTAAAAAGCGTTTAATATTACAATGAACAAGTCAAGAACCTTCAGGATAAACAACAAGGGATCTCCCATAGCCAATGGCTTTATTGAAACAGAAAACTTATCATTGGTATATCATTGCAACAAATTTGTAATAAAAAAGCACCAGCCAAAAATGTCACGATGTGTAGTAGTCGAATTTTGCCTTCATGTCATAAACTGTGATGTTGGTGTTGGATTGAAATTTTTCATTGATAGACTGAAGAGGCCACTTGCAATTTTTCTTTATGATATCTCCTCTCAATAATAAGATTTTTCTGTTTAATTTAAATGTATGTTTTACCTTTAAATACAATGCTAAACACTGCGTATATTTTGAAATCACAGCATATCCGTCAGTTGTTGCAGATATTTTCTTGAAAAATTTCACTATGTGCCCTGAGTGGAAACCTTGCCCCTCACACATGCCTGTATTTAAAATGTGGAGGCATCCCTAACATTATAAAAGCAATTTAGTTTTTGATTTATATTTTAGGCAAATCATTTGCCATTCATTTACTACATATTTCAGTTATTGAACACAAAGCTCATCAATTAAGTGCAATTTTAGTCTAATCACACACATGAATGTTGTCCATCGACAATGCTTTCTGCCAATCATATGTGAATCTTCTACAAGATTGCTTTGTAATTCTAAGCATCTGAAGATTGGATGTTCCATAACATAGAAGTAAGGTGGTACTGACTGTTCACATTTCTTACTTTCAAGTCTCTCCATCTACACTGTGAATGTAAAGATGGTACTATTATGGCTGACTTGTATAACCATGGAATAGATGGTAAGGTACCAGATGAACATATTGGACAGAAGCCAATTCAGACTCCTATGCCAACTTGTGCACTTTGATGCAGATGTATTGAAGAGAAGTGATACTATTCAGTCATCACTGCACAATAACTCAAATAACAGGGATAAATCGGAGAGATGCATAACTTGGTTCTCCAAAATGTACTAAACAGAACATTCCTAATGAAAAGGAGCAATATGTTGCTAAGACCACTTTGATATCCTTAGAACCCATATATTAGGTGCTGTTGTAATAATATGTGGGCTTTTACTACTTATCTATGGCTTTTACACTTAAATTGGAGGACAGGTTCCAAATCAAATGATATGTTAAGAACTGGGGCTAAAACTGGTCAAAGAAATATTTTCCAGGACAGTGTGTATAAACCATACGTCTTTTATACAAAGCTACAGAATACAGAAAAAATAACTACTTCACTACTTGAATATCAGAATACTTTTACACAACACTAACAACAAAAATAAAGTAAAACAACAATCAATAGACATTCATATTGTTCAAAAAAGGTAGCCAAGGTGACCATTACCTTATATGCCCAGTTCCACTTGAGCACAAGTGGCCTTCATCCTCCGGTGAAAAAGCAACTTTGAAAACATCTTGTGAGAATGCTTTTGATCTGAGGACAATTTTTTCTTGCTTCCAGTCCCACACTGTTAGCATAAAATCTGGGTAACTTCCAACTGATGCAAGTTTATCTCCACTTGGAGAAAAATCAAGGTGAGAGTATGCTCTTTGTGTTCCATTTCGCAGGATTCTGTATAGTTTTAATGATGGATATTCATATATTGTGATATAAGGATCAATTCCTTTTTCAGCCACAGCAAAATATTTCCTACTTGGATGCACCTGTAACACAATGGATGTAACACCTGAATTATGCAAACTAGCAAAAAGATTGTTCCTTTATCATGAAGTCACTGAACTTTAAAAACTAGACCTACTATGTAAAATGTAATAGAGGATCTGATTCAGTAGTATTAAAGAGCAACTTAATTAGGAATCCATTTCGAATAGTATGCAAATAATCCAACCATTTCTTTTGAAGCTTGCAAACGTGCTGGATCTGGACGAATTTCATTGAAGGATACTTGATAACCAAGTAGACAGATAGTGGATACTGAAAATACACTCTTAGAATTATTCAGCTGTAAATTGTCCTTTTTGCATGCATCAAGGAGCCTTGATAGATTTTTGTCATGCTCAGCTTGATCTTTGCCAGCAACAGTCACATTGTCCAAGTATGCATACGTTTTCTTTAAAGAAAGTCGCTCAATGAACTCGTTGATATTCCTCTGGAAACAAACCACTCCATTTGTAACTCCAAATGGTAACCATTTTGGTTAGTAAAGCTTTCCGGCTGCTTCGAAGGAAAAATACTGAATCTGAGCGTATAGGAATTTGATGGTTTGCTTCTTTGAGATCAATGGTACTAAACACAGAGTTTTTGGCAAGTTCATTAATTTGATCATCTATACGAGGTAATGGGTAGGCATCTAATTGTGCATACTGGTTGATAGTCTGTGAGTAATCTATCACCATACGTTTCTTATGCCTTTCATTAACTGTCTCAAGAACTTGAGCCTGCCAAGGAGATGTGCTTGGTTCAATAATGTCTTCTTTCAGCATGTGTTGAATTTCTAATTCGATGAATTTTTGGTCGTTCTGACTGTAACAACGGGACTTTACAGCAATTGGTTTACAGTTTGGTTTCAAGCCTGAAAACAGGGACGGTGGCTCTACATACATAGTTGTTAGTCCACAAACAGAAAAAGGAGGCTTGCTTCCACCAAACTTGACAATAAATTCTTGATGTTGACTTAGAATGTCCTGTCCAATTATTATATCAGAGCACAGGTTTTCTAGAACAGACAACTTTGTTTTGCCATAATTAGTATCATTTACTTGTAAGTCTACAATGACATTTCCAAGAACCTTGACTGTTATTGTTGATTCAGCCATACATATGGAAGATTGAGTAGGAATGAAATTCAAGTTGAAACTTTGCACTAACCTATTACAAATGAAACTATCAGAGCTTCCAGTGTCGATTAAGGCATTTACATGTTTATTATCAACATAAGCATCAATTATTTTTTTTTGAAGACTTTCTGGTGATGTAGATGTCACAATCACTAAAGCTAATGCTGGATAAGTAGAGGCCGATGTCACTTTTGAAATGAGTTTCTGCACTTTGACTGACATACTTTTGCAAAATGGCCTGGTTTCTCACAGTTATGGCAAACTGCATCCTTACCTGGACAAAACTGACGATCATGATGTGGACCTCCGCAAAAGAAACAAGTGCATTTAGAAGTAATGGCATTTAAATCTGATGGTTTATCATTAATACTTGTAGCATTTAACATCGAAGTAGTATTGTACTGGTCAGATGATTTTTGTGCAAGTTGTAATGAGCGCACTTGCCTGAAAACTGAATCTAATGTTAGCTAGTTGCTTTCTAAAAGACATTGGTGAATGTGTTGCGAAAGGATTCCATTAATAAATGCATCACGTATCATTTCCTGTTTATAGACTTGAGCTGAGGTTGTTGACGTCGTGTCGCTAACAGATGCCTAGCAAATATTTCATTCTTCGGTACATTGTACATTGATTCAAGTACCGCCATTGCATATTCGAAATCATTGCATTCTGTGATATATTCAGAAACATCAGGTGAAACATAGTTAACTAGGATGTCAAGCTTATTAACAGTTCGTGCGGTCGTATCGATTGATCAGATAAATCCGTCGAAAGTTTGCTTCCAATGAGTCCATGCTTTATCTGAACCCAATGTATTAGGAACAGAATCAAAGTGTTCTGGACGCAAAAATTTATACATGTGGAATTCAGCAAGTTAAGTTTCGAAGATTGAAATGTTCTAGAGCATCTGCTTCAGTAGTATTAAAGAGCAACTTATACAGTTAACCTAATTAAGGCTCTTCGAAACTTAATCAACGTTAATACTACTCTCACATACTAAAAACAACTTACAACTGTCAATACTTAAATCAACTGAACAGCGTGCACACTTTCTAAAGATGTGCCCTTAACCGTGAATACTTCTATTGTCCTTATCATAATGCTATCATTCAACAGTGTCTACATTATTCAACATTGTTCTATTGAAATTAGAACACAATATACAACACTATGAAATCACAAGTTAAGTTTATTAGGCTTCTGGAGGGAATATATAAATAACAAGAAAGCAGGAACCAGGAACTTGAATGATAAGTGCCTTCTGCTATTTGCCCAAAACTGAGTACTGTGCAACATCTCAGGTCATTAATAAAGAAGAAGCCGACTTTTTCTAGACTGAATTGTGAGTTCTTTTCTATTAACTCTGCTGCCCTTCATCTCTTTGATTTTAGTTTTAATGCACCTCCAATACAACCTTTACTACTTTTAACTGCTTGGTAATTTTAAGACATCCTTGCTGTTCTCTGCAATCATATTTAAGCTTACTGCTGATTAATTTTGAAAATAATCAAGAACTGACATGCAATTGATGCTCCTGACACCCATGGATGTATATCCTGGGAAAATCAGTTAAAAATGTTCAAAAACTACCACAGAGCCAGCCTCCCTAAGTATTTCAGCTGTTCACTTGTACTCCATATAATGAGTATTATGCAGTAGTATTAATGGGCAGAAGATCATGAAGACATCAATAGAGTGGACAGGCCTCATGGACCTGTTGCTCAATGGCATCCTGAGAAAAACAGACAAGCACGAGGAACAGAGACTGTTGCTTGTGAGCTGGTGGTGTGTCTTTGGTGTCCCAAAAGCGCTCCTCTAATACTATGAAAGATGTAATCTGAGGACTCAACGATTGGAATTGAGTGACCAGAGGTGCTTAAAGCAAGATCATATTATATGTGGAAATTGATAACAAGGTAATAAAATCTTAGTCAAGGTGATAAAAATATCATGAAATACACAGCTATAATAGAGTGGGCAGATAGCATCTCTCGGTTAAATAAAGTACTCGACAATGGTGATAGTTAGATCATAGCTATTGCATGAGATGCTTTCATAGATAGATGGCATGCACTGATAAGCCCTCAGTCCTACAAAGTATAATGTTTACTATGCAAACAGAAAACAACTGTCTCACATGTGTACATTTTCATAATCAGTAACAATATGGTAGATATCTGCACTTATTACTTTATAATTCATCTGCAATTTTTAGCTCAATTAATTAGAGAAAGTAATACATACCACAATTGACCCAATTCCCCCTCCACTGATACTTCTTATGTATGTTTGATTCTTTGTCTGGATGTTTAGAATCTCAACATAGTTGCCAATAGTAAAAATAAGATTTGCTTCATCAAGCATGTACAAATTTGATCTTTTGGTACACTCATAACCAAAAGAATGGCTGTAAAGATTTATCAAGGATAAATATCTATATCACCTAAATTTAAGAATAAAAAAGACCAGCTTTAAGATGCTTTAATGAACAAGTCATTTCCCGGCACTCAATAGTGAATGTAGAAATCATTTCAAAGACAAAAGTAACATTAAAATTCATTTAGATATTGTTGGAGTCATTGATATATTGTGAAAATGAAGTGTCTTAAAATAAAATATCAGTGAAGAAAAATTACATAGATATGGTTTCCAGTGTGTTAATTGATATGTCTTCCATTTCTACCCACTGTCCCTACTGCTTATCTAATCTCTTATCAAAATGTGACTTTCATCACTTTATGAGGTATAATGTTTAGAAGTTGAAGCAATATTTAAAATGAAAATTCCATACACATAACCTAGTACATGCTAATTTACACATTCAAGTTATAAAATTCACCCAAGCAACATTCCAAAATCGATACTGGTCAAGTTTTCAAAGCAACTGAAATGATGTCACTTAAGCAATGTATTAATGTAAGTTAGAACAGTGTTATCATGGACAGGTGGCTATACTTTTACATCTTAGTACATAAGATTCATTAAATTATTGGCATTGAAGCTGATTTACCACAAAATACTTTTCTTTAACCTTTAGTGATTAATACAATGCAATCAACTAAAAACATCATAAAAAGATACTGTAGCACCAAAAGATCACTTGGAATGTTGTCTGTAACAAAGGGTTTTGACAAATAGTCCTCTTTATCATAATAAAAATCATCAGGAATCAGGTTTTCTTCCTCTTCTTGTACTGTTCTTTCTGACTCTAAAAGATACGAAAAATAACTAAATTACAATTTTCACCATGAGACATCAATCTGGGTCCAAGGGCTCATTTATTCTAGCTTTATTCTAGCATTAACTGCTAACAGAAGTTTCTTTGATAACCCTGCTTATACAATAAAAATAATCATGCAAAATGTTGGTATTCTATCTGCAAATCTAAGAAACATATTTGGGGTAACACTAATGAACTAAATGGCTTATAGCTGCAGGATGGCTGCCAAACAATTGTCTTCAATAATAAAGGATTGTAAACTTTATAATAACTGGCAATTAATAAGGCAATGAACAAAGTTGACTATCCATAGTTAAATGTCTTCACGTATCTATCAGTGATAAGAAAGTCCTATGAAATGATATTTCAAAGGTCCAGACATTCTTGTCATCATATAATTATTTCAGCTTTCATTTCAATTCAACTGTAAACAGTGATATTCTTTAATTTATCAGCTTGTCGTTTGTCATGCAAGAAATGCATATACGGACCATTAAAGTGTAAAAATTGTTACTTACCTTCATCCGTTTCCTCTGGGACAGACTTAGTAGCACCTTGATCATTTCCCTCCATTGCTTTATTTTCATTACTACTTTCAAAAATGCTACCCTCCTCAGCACCTGACTTTTCCCTTTGCATTTGTGTTGTATTGACATCTACAATTTGGCCACCATTTTGATGATCAATTACATCGCCAGTAGTTGGTTCCACACCTTCTACTCCATGCTTATCTATAGTATCACCTCCAATTTTTACGTTTTCTTCCTTAGCAATACTATTTGTACCCTCAGTACCAGTGCCACTAATATCTTCTGTTTTACTGCATGCATCACCTGATTCACTATTTGTGTGATCTATTTTTCTACTTACAACATTAGTATTGCTATTTTCATTATCTCTTTTGCCTGCAGTAGTAGTACTATCCTCAAGAGTGACTGCATGGCTCTCATGTTGTACAGTCCCATTTTCAACATTGCCACTTGAATCAACAGTGTCATCCTGGCCACTGGTTTGAAAAACTGTGTCATGGTTCTTATCCAAATCCTTTGTATGTTCCCTCTTATCTTCTGCCATCAAACTATTACTTTTGCCTGGTTCAGTAACAGGACTTACTTCTTTAGGCTCACTCTGATGCAAAACACTACCAGCAGCAACACTTGGCTCCACAGTGACCCCACCTGATGCTTGATAACCCTCCATTGGTAATGCCTCATCACTGGCTGAAGGTACCTTTCCATTGACATTTGTGTCTTTATTCTGATCATGTCCTTGTTCATTGGATAATTCCAATCTTTCTGACTGACCAGTTTCTGTTATAACTTCTCCATCTGAATTTGTCTCACTGGTGGCAGAATCTTGCTTTGCCTCTTCTTCCATGGTCGAAAGTCCGGTAGTAGGATTTAACTCTGATTTTTTATCTGAAGAGTGCGAATGTGTCCTGCCTTGCTCACCGTCCACAGCACTAACCCCAGTGTGTAGTTCAGTGTATGCAGGTCTCTCGTCCTCTTCTTCAAGAGTCTGGTGTTTGCCGGCGGTTTGGATAAGAGATTTGCCCGCGTTACCGTCGTCAGGGTCTAGATATGTTTCCTCCCGTGTATCGCAATCTTCTAATGCTGTACTCGATGAATTTCCATGGGAAGAAAGGACAGTTTCTGATAAGATTTTACCTTCACCGTGAACAGCAACGGACCCTGGCAACCTAAGACTTTCTTCAGTGTTATCTTGTGGGTGAATGGCACCATCTACAGAATCCTTTGGTTTGTTATCGACTGTATCCTCTTCGAGGCTAACTCGCTGCAATTGACCTTCCAAAACACTGTCACGGTGGGACACACTACTATAAGGGGGCTTTTCGTCGTTTGAGATATCAGATTCAACTCTCTGCTCTCCTCCTTTTGCGTTTTCTTGATTTTGTGAATTATTAGTAAGCTTTTCACTAAAATCCTTGTCTATATTTGTGTCCAAATTTTCCTTTAAAGGAAAGCTACCTTCATGCTGAATTTCGCGAGATTTTTTCTCGTCTTCTGCTGATTCAATAGTATTTCCTTGCACAGACTCTCCCTCTAAGTATGTCTGTGTTTTATTTTCAAGCGTAGCGTCGTTGTCAATAAATACTTGCTTTCGAGTAACGTTATCCTGGGACTCAAGATTCCTCAACTCGTCTTTGTCCTCGGTCCCCTTTAAATCATCTTTGCTAGATATGCGTGGTTCCTCGTTTCCTTGCTCATCACTAGCTTCTATCAAATTTAACTGCAGCCTCCTCAGGGCTTCAGCCTTCAATTTATGCGTCGCGTCTACCAAAGTTGGCTTCGATTTCGAAGACTGAGCCGTGTCGCTATCATTCTCAGTCTTCTGAAGCTTGCTCTCGTCATCCGACATTTTGAACTCAACTGTTATCTTGTGGATGAAATCAATTTTAGTGTTTCCTACACCATGTATATACATTGTAGTTGCCGGGCAACGCTCAACAGTTCTTGAAGTTGTTTGGGGGTACTACATGACATCAGAGCGAGTTAACGACTTCAAAGTATTTCCTTGTTTGTATTCCCCTAACCCAAAACAATTCGAAGCCCACTGAATCATTTGTTGTATGTAGTCCATAACTTCAACTTTCTAATGTTGCTGGCAAACCGCCTAAGTAAGGACGTTATTGTCATTGTTTTCCAGAAGCGGTGCCTCTCCAAACTCTCCACTGGAAGTAGTATTGTAGTTGCTAGTACATTTTTGGTGATATTAGCATCTGGTTTTGACTATGTGGTTTGAATCTGTATATTAGCAGCTTGTTTGTCGTCATTAACTAGTCGTCTGGTTCCTTCAACCGAGCTCCCCACGTTAGATTCAATGCTTCAAAGGCCTCTGTCATAGGCAGAAATTTTGTATACTTCTTATGTGCTGCCACTCTGTACCCTCCATGCTTCTGATCTTGTCACATCCTGATTTAACAAACTGCTATTAATTTGCTGCCATTAATCAACTCCCTGCCCAAATCTGTCATTACACTTGTCACAACTAGCTAATAAACATTTATCCTTCCTGTAGTTCTTTGCATTAACACCTTCACTCCCTATATTTTGACTGAAGCTCAATGCTTAATTAATGTGGATGGATCACAGCAACTCGCAGCCCCAGTGTCTAATAATGCTCTACAATTGACAATTGAATCCCATTGACATTAACAATGACTATTGGGCATGTAATAAAGTGCTGTTGTGTCGAAAACGATAATCAGCTATAGAAAGACTTTGTTTACAGATATTGTTGAACTCTTTACTTTTTATTATTATTTTATTATTATTTGTTGTGTTTATTTTTAGGTCCTTTATTATTTCCGTTTTCTTTAGTAATTGCTGTGTGCACGTTGAATAATAATTACCGTTTTAATAACGTAATTACACTATACCTTTTGTAAATGTTTTTTGTGCGTTATAATAGCACCGTAACCTTAGGGTTTTGTATTGTAATCGTTGATGTTTGCTAATATAAAAAGCCGTTTTTCTAACGAGTGACAACTGAAAAACAACTGCAATTATCAGTCAGCATTTATTCATTTCTTCAGTCTTTGCGCTAATCAGTTGGAGAAGTTCAGTCAGTCAGCAATTATTCATTTCTTCAGTCATTGCGCTAATCAGTAGGAGAAGTTCAGTCAGTCAGCAGTTACGAGGACCTTGACTTTTGATACATATAGTGGTGTCTGGGATATCCTTGTCACATGTAGACGTTAGATAACGAACTGCCCCCAAAAGTATCCACAACTATGGCACTCTGATGCCAAATTCCTCTCCTTGTGCATTTGAAAAATACTCAGTGTATGCCGTCTCTCAGAATGCTCTTTTATGATTGTACACTCTTAAGCCTTTTTTCATTCTATCCGAGAAATTGCATTTCGTCTGAAAGACCCCTTCTGTGCTGTACTTAAAAAGTTCATCGTGTCTGCTGTTCCTCAGATTCATAATGCATTTAATATGGGCAGAGTTTGAATTTTCTCTTTTTGGGACAGAAAATGTCTTCTAGAAAACTTGTGCATAGAGCTCTTTGTATTTGTTTAAGCTCTAAGCTGAACTTGGGGAAATTAAACCTATTCTTCCTGAAAGCGGGTATACAAAGGATATAGTTTCTGGAACTTTTCAAAAAGATATAACTGGCTTTGCAGAAGCAAAAAACTTTTGGCTAACAAAAATGTCTCTTCTGCCTAAAACATCCATGACGAGGCAACGTTTCAATGCACATAGAGACAGACTAAAAAAGCTCTAGTGAAATTTTTACCTGCTGTCAACTCCAGGGTTGGTTTATGACTAGGAAGATCTTGCGATCCTGCGTACCCATCACACTAAAGCCTAATTTTATATGAATGACTGTGTCAACTTTAAGCTCGTAATGTAAGTCGCGCCTCTCAAAGATTCGGTTACTGGATTAAACAACATGTTTCAGCGAGTTCAAGTATCAGTTCCCCTTGAGAACAGCGTTTGGAAAGCTAAAATGACTGCTAAGACATGCTACTCTGCCAAGGGCAACAATTGCAACAAAATTACGCATGCGCTAAAATGTATAAGGACGATAACACGTTACCTACATGAAAACAAGAAAACCAGGACTTTGTAGGCAGAATGGTATCGTTTCGTTTCACTTTGAGTTTTCCAATAACGGATATTTTTACTTTACTTTTGCCTTTTTACTCTATTAATTTTGATTGGCTGTTTTCGGTTTATATTTCTTCTATCATGGTTGCCAGATTTCTATATGCATCATTCCTACAATTCATACTCGGAACAATGTGAGACAAAATAAGCTTTTAAGTATGTTTTTAGCGCAAGGTTGCAAATTTTCAAGGTGATTTTCAAGTTTTGTACCACACGTTTTGTTGAATATCTTGCATAACGAACGTTTTTTCATTTTTATAAAATAGATTCTTCTGTTCATCCTATATGAATTTGACAACTACCCTGAGATATATAGACATAGAATCGTCGGTATCACATGCAGTGTGCATGTTTTTCGTTTTCCTCTTTATTTAAAGCATATTTATTGGAAATTCTATACGTTTTCTGCCCTTGTGCCGTTCTTGTTTTTTTACTTGAGTATGGCATGTCAATCGGAATATATATTATCTTCTCTTCTTTGTTTTTCAATCAAAAATTTATTCTTCTTGCACATCCCATCATCATTTTGTGATCCCAGTCTCGACATCGTATGTATTTGTTGTGCTTAAGCACTTTTCAGTTTCCACACTTTTCACTTCACTACTTTGTTCATTCCTGTAATACATTATTCTTTACAGCCCACTTTACTACCAACCACACCGATGCAAAATCATGCCCTCAAACACAAACTATTTCGGCTAATTTTGTGCATCCCGATAGTAAATGATGCACTGCTTCCTCTTTTTGCCCCATAATCTACAACTATCAGCTTCCGCCAGTCCCCCTCATTTTTTAGGTGTCCTTGTTGACCATTTCTTCTTTCATCTTAAAGATAGGTGCCATTTATCCTTCGCATATGCTGCACGGGAGTCGGTCATGAAATCCTTCTGCATATTTCAGTGGTATTTCACTTTACGTCTTTGTATTATTCAATGTTTACATCTATTTCTAAACTGTTCATTCTTAAGTTGTTTTTCAATCATCTTCAAGTTGTAAATTTTGTCATATCCATTCCCACACACCCCTTTTTGAACTCTGCTTCAACATACTCTTGCATGACATCTTCAAGTTTCGTTAAATGGCGTCTGTTGCCTTCTCCTTTTATTACCTCAAAACTTCTGGAGCATTCTTTGAATAGGCCATGAACAATGATTCTCTGATTATTGCTTTTTTGTATACATCTATGGAACATTTACATCTTTACTGCCATCTTTTGCCTTTTTATAGCAAAAATGATAAAAATACCTAATTTTTAAATAAGATGGAACTTTAAAAGTTCTGAAATTGTTGTTATCGGTGTTTGACCTGTAAAGATAAAGTAGTTTAAAAATGTGAAAAAAAGAGTCATTAAAAGTTCAGGTCAAAAACATATTCCAAGGGTATCCACATTTTGAAATCCTATGCATCAATCCTTCACAATTTTTATAAAAGCGTATAGACCGTCAGAAGTCCTTGCACCAGATGATAGTTAATTGAAAATCATTGCACCTACGCAGAGGAAACCTTCCTTGCGTACTCAGTTCTTATCTGTGGAGACATGAATTAACTGATCTGCGTTCTTGCAGTGTTCGTAGTATACAAAATATTAGCCAAAAGCATGACAAACATTATTCTGTCTGTTAATATTGTATGCTAGCACACAAGCTCTTCTTTTGATTGCTTTTATTGGTGATATAACCTTGCATCTTTGATGCATTAAGGCCGACCTCCACTTGGCCGTACGTCCGTCGAGAAAAATGTCCTGTACGTGCGTACAGTGGAATTACACGGTCGTGCGACGTCGCGCGTACGTTTCACTTTGAGAAAAATGAGCCAAAAATTATAAACAACATGGAAGCCGCAATGCGAAGGCGACTACTGCTACTGTTAGTGCTGCGAAGAAGACAGCAGGACTATGAAGAAATTGAAAGTTATTGTCTTTCGAAGCACCCGAGAAAGAGAAGATTTTGGGTAAGACGAATATACAAGGAGAGGCAACTGAAAGGTG
>JANTCA010007626.1:0-11526 GCA_024741275.1 Chironex yamaguchii
CGAGTGAAAATTCACGAAACAAGCTTGTAGAAGCAAAACCGGAGTTTTGATGTGTTTTTCCATCTATTGAATTGTATGTATATATATGTATGTCGGAATAATTTACAAACATCTGGCACTGACGAAGGTGGAAGCCAAAATACACAGAAAAGAATGAATTAATGATTATCTCCCATTCCCACCGCTGCGATTTGTTTCTTAATACCGAGGACTTGGAAAGTCGTTCACAAAATCGTCTATGCCGTAATGGCAGAGAGAATTCAGTTTTTGATTTCGAGTTTCAGGGTTACTAGTTGAAACCCGATAAAATAAATCATAGCATTTATGTCTGTTGATATGTTACATGCATGTTAATCCAGTCGGTGTTATGATAATTCCTCGAAAACAGTGCTCAATAAGTAAATGTGCAGAGCGTAATACATTTCAACAGATGGAAGTCCTATTCAAAAACTCCGGTTTTGTTTCTACAAGCTTTTCTCGGGAATTTCTTTTTCACTCTCTTGGCCGGCTTGTGACATCAAGTAGACGTGTAGGTAGATGAATACTATTAACAAATTAACGATTACTCGCGTAATATTATCCATAAATATCGATTAAAAAGGCACATTGCGAGCCTCTAAATCTGCAGCTTCATTAGTTGCTTCAGTATATTTTCATGTTGTTGTATTCTGCATTGTATTCAGATGTTATTTGTATGTTTGTTGCTAGTGTTTACTGTAATTAATATTTATCTGACGATGTCGTATAAGTCAAACAAAACTTTTAATAATATTTTGATCAGTTAAAGTCATGTTTCTTTCTCTCAGATTCATAAGTCTTGTTGATATATTTATTCGTAGATCGATGTTTCTTGTTTTAACTTGCGTTTTCATGGCCGGCGCCAAGAGTTTCAGACAAAATAACGTTTTCTATACATTTTTGAAATCTGTCTGATAGTACAGTTGTCAATATTTTTAACAACAAAAGCCAGTTCTTAGCCTGTTCAGCATCTCTGATACGCAATTTCTTCTCCACCAAGTTTACCACAAGAAGAGTTGTGTATGTCTCTCAAACATGAATTGTTCTATAAACCTGCATAGGAAATAAAATACTCATTTTACTGGGTGTAAAGGAGAGCTAATGCGCAACTAATCTCGCTGTCAATAAGGCAAACTGATGTCAATAACGCCTAACGATCTCAATAATGCCAACGGAGGGCAAAAACGCAACTGATCGCCATAACGCAACTGATCGCCATAACGCAACTGTTGGCAATAACGCAACTGATGGCAATAACGTAACTGATGGCAATAGCGTCAACTGATGGCAATAGCGTCAACTGATGGCAAGAACGCCAGCTGACGACAATAACGCCTACTAATGTCAATAATGTCAACAGATGTCAATAATGCTAACTGATGGCAATAATGCTAACTGATGGTAATAACACCAACTCATGGCAGTACCGCCAACTGATGTCAATAATGCCAAATGGTGTCAAAATCGCTAACTGATATTAATAGTGTGTTTTATGCCCGTAGTCTGCATGTTAGTGGACCAGCACCGTACACAAAATATCCTCTTGAT
This sequence comes from Chironex yamaguchii, assembly GCA_024741275.1. Classification (NCBI taxonomy): domain Eukaryota; kingdom Metazoa; phylum Cnidaria; class Cubozoa; order Chirodropida; family Chirodropidae; genus Chironex; species Chironex yamaguchii. Next base: position 1,567 of record JANTCA010007626.1, read on the forward strand.
CTTCGAGTGGACAGGATATCCTGGGTAATTACCTCCGCCCAGGAGGAATTTTTTCCGACGGCATTTGTTAGTCTGTTTGTCTTTCTGTCACTATGATTATGCCAAAAGTACTGAACAGGTCCTAACGAAAAAAGCACATGATTAGTTATGATGAAAGAGATATCTCATTATATTTTTGGAATGATGTAAATGAAATCCTGGATTCTGGATTACATTTCCTGGAAATGAAACCTTCATAGTGCTAGTGAGAGATAATCCATCAAGAAAAAGGAAGGCAAAGAGATTCTCCTGTACTCTTATCGTTTAGGGATTAACAAGCAAATTACCACCCATAATTGTACTTTGCACCTTTGAAGACGAGAAGATGTGAAGTTCAACTAATTCTTTAGCAAGGAAACTCAAGGATCTCCTGAGAACTAAAAATGTCCACTGGGAAACGAACCCCCTAATTTGCGATACAAGGAGAGTAGAAGAACTTTAATAGCGACCTATACATCCATATCCATTTGCCGGGAGTATTGCACAGGCGCAGAGAGCAAACATAAGGACCTGGGGTAGTGTTCATTGGGGAGGGGACAAAACAGTAACTGAGACAGAGTGCTCTCAATAGCTTGAAGGAGGTTGTAAAGAACGCCACTTGCCCTCCAGCAAAGAGGGAAATGATCCTGGCTCGTGAATCATAAAGGACACCTAACAACTAGGACGAAAACTCTGGTGACACATGCCATACTGCGGAAAGTTAATGAACATAGATTTGACAAGGGCTACTGTTTGAGACAAAAAAAGAGACAAAGAGGGATCAATCACAAATCTCGCCAAGATTCTTTGGAATATAAGGGGCCCACAATAAATCACATCAACAATTTATTGAAGCATTCCTTTGTCCAAGCTATTGCACGGGCATGGCAGCTAGTTGAATAATAATACTGGTTTAGTGGAGGTTCGCACTCTCGAAATTTTTTTAGTTTCCAAATAGTTTACAGCGCCCAATGGACAAATGTGCTTCAAGCAGCCCTAATTTTACTACTTTGTAATGAAGAACTGAATTTTAAAAATAGTTACTTCTGAGCAATCAACGTTGAGAGAGTCAGATTGAGGGTTTATTAATCATTAACGCTGTGAAGAAACAGAATTGACACGGAGTTGAGTGTAATACTGCAAGAAGAAACAGTACAATCCACATATTAAGTCAATTCAATAAATAGTCGTGATACAATGGTTGTACAAGACCACAAATGGAAACTGCACACACTGTTGACATTGTGAAGCAGCAAAACTACTTGCGATTTATAGCTTTGCATTAAAACAATGAAGAGCTGTTGTAATGCTGCATTTGTATACCCCTGCTGTGATCAGATTTACGTTCGAATAACATAATAATTAATTCATTACTTTTTCCTTACCTTAATAAACAAAGTTAAATTCCACTGGTGTCAAAGCAGTACGTTAAGAAACCAAGACGTCTACAAACTTTGTCAATACTTGTGTCATGTGCTTCTAATCACAAATAACCATATTCATGTACGAATCACATCATAAATTATACATACCCTTACGTTTACATTTATTATTATAGCTAACTTACTTCAGTGTCAAGTATCCAAGACGGCAAAACGATATGCAAGACCTGTCATTTCTTATGTCACGTGCCTCTAATCACGATTTACCAAAATAACGTAACAACTACATCAAAATGCATTTGGTGCGTTCGCGTTACTTTTATAAACATACTTAATCTCGTTTGATGTCAAAAGAGTAACCCAGAAAGCGAAATAACCTACAAAGCGTATTTTTGTCTGACGTGCTTCTGATCACAAATTATCAAACTTGTGTACGAGTCAAATCATAATATTCACAGTTTTGCGTGTACCTCTATAAACATAGCTTACGTCATTTGCTGGCAAGTAGTACCCCGAAATCATCATCTACAAACCATGTCAATTCATAAGTCATGTGCGGCTTTTGTAACTCGAAAAACGAATTACCAAATTTATTTACGAATTACATCAAAATGCACCAAGTGCTTTCTCTTTACCTTTATAAATATAATTAACGTCCTCCTGTGTCAAAGCAGTACCCCAGATAGCAGCATCGTCTAGAAAACCATGACCAATATAGCCAGCGTGCTCATCTAATTTACCAAATGAGACGGCTCTCCGCACATTTGATATTTTAGAAGTAATTTTTCTCTGTAACGAAGGACGATAAGGCAACTGGTTTGAATTATGTCGTGATTAACTAGCAATACTTTTTGTACAATTTAAGACAGAGAAAAACAAACAGAACGGGAGCAAATATGGTATTGCAAGATGCTCTTCGAGGAACAGCGCGATAGAATGGGAACGTGAATCATCATGAGCATTACGCATGCGTTTTACTGGCAGTTTTAGTAGTGGTTGTGGAAATGGGGATTAATGAATCATGACTTAAACTTTGACACCAATCTGCCTCCGGAGGCCGCAGAATATATAATATTTTCCTAGGATGCGCTTCGGAAACCCACTACATTGTATTTTCGTCAGCTTCGTTACCTCGTTGTTGTCAATACAGGGCCTTGCCTGTCTGAATAGATGCAGGAATCGAAAATTAGAAAAGACTAAACTCTGCACAAAGATTAAAACCACAGCAAAAGCAATCAGTTAAGTTTACCATTCTTTTACCGCAATTCAGATTTTTTCGGTAGGGACAATTATTTATACTTTCCTTGTTTATTGCCTCGTGATATTTTTGTGTCACATTCGTACTGTTAACGTGGTTTAATGTCATATATAATCTTCTACTCCTTGTTTGGGAGAGCAACAATAAAACTGTGAATGTTTGAATTTGGAACATGATGTAAGAGAGAGAGAGATAAAGTAAGACAAAGAGAGAGAGAGAGAGAGTAGCACAGAGAGAGTAGCAGAGAGAGATAGACAGACGGAGATGGGGTGAGGAAAACGCGATGCATGTATACAAAACTTACACGTAACGAACTCCACGCTCAGTACAAGAAGATAAATACCTATTTTTGTTAACTGTACTTACAAGAACAATAACGTATTTGCAATTTCTTTATCTTTAGTTAAATGTAATAGTAAAAGATTTTAGTAATAATTCGTCAACCTGGAGAAAGAGGTAATTATATGACTTTCAGATATAATTCCAATTATTGAATATTTCTTCGAATATCAAATAATGAATATGGTGACCATCATCATGATAATTCAAGCAGAAGTGCTTATGATAGTGACAATTCCAATTAAAATTAAAATTTTATTAAGCATTTACTTACTGTTGATTTTCCCACCATTCGTCCATCAAGATACTGAGAAGCAGTTTCTGGTTTAGTTGCGTTGTAAATGCATACCACATGGAACCATTTAAGTAAGTTTGCCTGCTTAATGCGCGTTGTAACATGAACATAGTGAGTACTTACAGCTCCAGCACAGTTCAGTTGCGAACGTCGAGTGTCGTATCCAACGTAAATACCTCGATCCACTGAACTTCCAGTTGAGACAAAAGTCTGTAATACGCCAAGCCTTTTTTCAAGTTTCACCCAACAGGCCACAGAAATTCCTCTATCACCCGAGCTTAAAGAAACAAGAAGAGAGACTGCAAAAATAACAGGCGTGCAAAATATTCATCTTCAAAAGTGATTTTTCACGTTTCTTTTTCGAGAAGTGCTTTAGAATCAAGTAGCTAGGATGACAGAGACACAACACTGCAAACAGCCGACACACGTTATTTAAGGCTACTATTGATATTGGAAGGAAATAGAGTGGCAAAAACGAAAGAATACATCACGAGGAGTGTATATAGGTGCTAGACAGAGCTTAGCGTAAATAAATATGTTCCCTCTAAGTTTACGCAGATTTACGAGTCTCATAAAAAGTTAATCAGACAAAATTATCACTTGCACCGTGATTGAAAGAATATCCAAGTAACTTTCCGTATGCAAGTAAACACATATCGTCTTTGATGTGTGATGGATATAGATGCTGCTAAAGATTCTTTGTGAATAAAATATATATATAGATAGATACATAGATCAATCCTAAGTTTTGTTATTAGTTATGTGCAAATGATGCCTTGTGGCCTGACTCTATATTAGATAAATAGGGAATGGTAATTCATACCTGTAATCCACGTACGATGGATAACTTCTAAGGTCAAAAGATAGAGTGACTTTTTCTACACCAGTCATGTAGAGAACATAGCTATTACGTTCTATGGATTTCAGGATCATTGCTGTCCTGCCATCCACTTTGCCGTAGACAGGAACACCTTTTAATAATGACCAGCCCTCGGTAATATTGTTGTTATCAAATGCGTCAAAGTCAACAAACCAATCTGCTGCGTAGATGCCTTCTAGAAAACGAAAAATAATTATAATAATTTGAACAACAAACTGTACTGTAATACGTAAAGCTATTGATTTATATACTTATTCGTCCATTTGCCTATCCACGTTTCTCCTTAACCTGTTTATCCATCTATTCGTCCTCCCGTTCATAGATGCATTCATTAATTCATCCAATCAATGCAGTCAACAAAATATTCATAACTTGAGTCCTTTTTATATTCATAACACGATCAATCTCTTCTTCCGAAAACCACTCAATCAGTCACTCGCACAATTAATCAATCAAACAATCAGGACTTAGAAGGATCGACCAATAAACTAATCAATCCATCACTCAATCACACGATCAATAGTAACAGAAGTTATCTTATGATTAATCAATAAATACATCAATGAATCAGTTAATCAATAAGTAAATTAATGAGTCACGTACTACCGTAATCAAGCGGTCTAGCGTTAAATCAATCAATCAATCAATCAAAAAAATAATCGTGACCATACGTCAATGAATTTAACGATCAATAGGCCAATTAATGAGACAGCAAGTCAATAAATCAGTAAATTAACTAAACAGTCGCTAAATCAATCAATCAGCAGATCAATCAATGAGTCATAGAGTAAATTTGTTAATGTGTCAATCAATCAATCAATCAGTCAATCTATAAATTGGTCAATCAAACAATTTTCTTGCCTATTGAGCTACCAAATAATCAATCTATCCTTTAATTACACAAGCAATCAATTATGTGATTAAAAATATGTAAGCAAGTCAATCTTTAAAGGAATGAGTAAAACATTCAGTACCTGTGTCAAAGAATTAATGAATCAATTAATCAATCATTAAATCAGTCAATCATTTCATCAATTAATCCTTATTAATTTACCGATTTTTGCCACCTTACTCAAAGTCAGCTTGCGAATGGTAGTCTAAATCGTCTTAAGAGGTACTGAGAAAAGCCCTCCGACTTTCGACGTGAAAATCTCTGCATTTAACACTAAGATTTAGATTCATAGATGTTGTAGCTGCTTCCAAATATGAGTTGTCTGCAAGATATTTAAAACTTTACTTACGCAAATCAGCTGCACTTACTATGTATGTTCTGGCAATAGTTTCCACTAATTACATATGTATTGTTCTCCCGTGCAGGACAATGACAATTAAAGGAACCAAAATTATAGTTTGGAACACAAATTCCATCATTTTGACATGGATTGGAGTCACATCCGTTCTACAAATATATAAAGGCCTCAAACATTTATGACAATAGGTACAAAAATTTCTAACATAAAACAATAGGTCATTCACAATTGACAAGGAATCATACTAAGATTGTTTGCGCTTCATAAGTATTGTCTATTTCTTCTCCGTCTTTCTGTCTTTCCTTTCCTCGTTTTTGTTTCTCTTCCCTTTCTTTTTCACTTCTTTCTTCTATGTTCTTCCTCCCTGTTTTCTCTTTTCTACTTCTCTTGTTTTCTTTGCTTCTTTAATCCCTTCCTTTTTTCTCCTTGTTTATCTTTTCCTCTTCTACTTCTGCTCCTCACTTCTTCCATTCAGCCTTCCTCGTCACCTCTTTCTTCTTCATCTACTTCTCTCATTTGCTATGACATCCAACCATAGCAGCTACCTTTGCATATATTGCTCTCGATTCCAGTCATACGACGAATTTACATTCAAATGTGTTGTATTGGTTCCAAGTAAGTCAAGTAAACGTGGAAATTCTTTTCTCTAGATCTCGCAACGTGCCTATGATGATTCGATCTGTGTTTCCCTAATCTCATTTACGTGTATTTCGAAAGCTAGAGCGTTCCAATTCGGCTATAAAATGACATGTAGTAAAGAGTGTTATACCCATTCGGTACTAGCTGAAAAAAAAGATAATTGGCCGTCTTGGTTGTTTGTATAAAACAGGAAAGAAGATTTTTTAAAATCATTTTCGAACTTGGCGAGAGGATCAATGTATATGTTCGAGCCAGTGGACAACAAGCATCAATTGGTCCGACAGGACAGCGATATTGTACTTCCAAAGCAAAGATGACCGCCGAAAGATTGGATTCTGCCATAAATTAACATTAGCTAGCTTTCTTTACATTTCTTTTAACCTTAAAATGACATCAGCCTGAGGTGTACATTTGGTGTGTAATCTTTCTGCAGAACTGTTGTTATAGAACTACATTGTTCCAGCTCTCTAACAAAAAATAAATGCGAAAACGGCCATATTCAACGTTCTCCACATACCAGACTGACAAAAGTGACTTCTTACACATTTAATAACACCGGTAGAGTAAGAAACACTTCCTTACCGGTACAAACAAATGCTGAGCATCTTGTGCTTTGATCAAAAGACTTCTATTTGTATGTCTGTTGCCAGCTAATGTTTGACAGATGCCACTTTTCGTTAGATAGTTAGCTGACTGGCATTGCACAGAGATAGCACATCTGTACATGCATTCGTGACCTGTTATTGCTTTGCTCTCGTCAACTGGATTTGCATTTAATGTAAAATTTGACAAAACATGATACACCATGTATCTGATGTTGAGTGATTTACAAATCAATTGTGAGGTGCATGGTGAGCTGCCTGATCTCGGGATAACCGACAAAGTTGTGAACAGGACTGAAATAAGGAGCATTACTTCAGATTTCCTCAAAAAGACAATTCTCATTTGTCATCGAGAAGTGCCAGATCTCTAAAAAAGTGCAATAAATACCAGAAAAAAGAAGCGCATTACTAAAAGATCATAACCATATCCTCACGTTTCCTGTAAAGGAGTTGTTTTAAATCCACATCATTTAACTTCAAAATCAAATAGTTTCCAGAATTTCTGAATACCTGAAATGTTACATCCTACTTGTGTGCTTCCTCATTCCATATTTATACAGAACAGGGAAACTTGATTGGCATCTAAATATGCTTATTAAAATAGGGTGTATTGAGTTTTCATGGTGCAGTATAGATTCTATGGTAAACGTAAACCTGACTTAATGTAAATAAATACGTTTACCATATTTTCAAGCTCTGCTTTGAAAAACATTTACGTTTCGCTTTAGATCTATGGTAAACTACCAGTTGAATTTACATCTGTTAGAATCTACCAGAGTTCTAACGGTCCATCAAGACAAGAGATTCAAACATGACCAAGTCATTCTGAATCAGCTGATTGCATGATTTGATTTTCAAACTAAAAAGTCTCGGACTTAGCAGTAGAGCCCATCATCTGCTCTTAGCTCATCTACTCATAATCTGTTATTCAATTCCTATTGGGTTCTGTCTTCTAAATAAGAGTTTTGGAGTCCGCAGTGGGCCAGTTGTTTCTGCCACTCGCCATCCATGTAGCCTGGATGTAGCAGAGGCCCGTCCAATTGCTGGTGTTATTAGACCACATCGTTCTTGGTCTGTCTCTGCTCCTCTTTCTCTCGATGTTCCCATCTAGCAATCTTTTTTGGGAAATCTTCTTAGCATATGGCATGGTCAAAAAACTTGAGGATTCTCTTTTGGATGATTTTAATAATCTTTCTTTGATGTTCATTCGTCTTAACACTTCTTTGTTTGTAACTTTGTAACTCTGTCTGTCCATTTGGTGCTTGGCATTTATCTGTCGCACTACATCTCATATCCACAGAGATCTGTTATCACTCAGTCAATAAAACAAACACAAGTTGCTGACACACTATCTTGTTCCGTTCGAAAAAATGCCACCTTTAATATTTTTCGTGTATTTTGAGGAAAAAATAAATTATGATGATAGCCAGGATAAGTAAAACAACAGAGGCAAGAAGCATCAAGCAACTTATAGAGGTGCCCAAGCTGCTCAGAACTAGCTGCAAAATATGACCATCTAGAGGATTCATACGTCTGTTTTAGGTAGCAAATGACTTTGTCCCCCTAAAAAATTTAAAAAGTATGCTTTTGTCTTTAAAAGGGAACTTTGTTGTATTATTTTTTTGTATAGTTTTAGGTACAGTCATTGCTTGAGTGCATGTTGTCTTTTGCTTAAGTATTCTACATGAATTAAAATCGCATAATAGATAATTACATTTTATAAACTTGAAATAAATTGCTCACGTTAAATTACATATATTAGATCATTTAGCAAACTAATACCTTGTCAAGTCCGTTCATTTACATAACATGCCATCAGGCCTTTAAGAACCATTGCAGACCCAACCGCTATAAATAACACGGGCACTCTTCGGTTTTAAATTTGCAAGAGCTGGGCGAAATCAGGTTATGCTTTTTGCAACAAATAAAATTGCAATAATATATTTCATGAATGAACGTACAAAAAGCATCTTTCATTAAAATTGTTTAGCATAAGCAAAACTTTGCGGGTCCTTGTGTGGCACGGGCAAAAAAATTAACTGGGCAATCGTCCTCCCGGCTGTATTACGTGCCATATCAGGTAGGACCTAACCAACTCATTCCATATATTAGAAAATTACACAAGTCTATATAATATGTCTTTACAGTACTCTCATCCTAGCAAATTTATTCACACCAAAACACTTTACAATACAATGCGTCACATGTCAATTTATAGCATATACCCGATGCAGATTGCATATCGACTCTATTACAAAAAAACCTTACACACAATCACTGTCAAAGAATATCTCGGCCCATGTTACCACTGAGGTCCGTACACCGGACGATGAGAGAAGGATCCCTCGAAACATAACTCAGAAAAAGCTTACAACTCATGACAAGATAAACTTCAAACATCTTTGTCAAGTGTTTGGAAAATTTTACTATTGAAAAGTTTTAGCAAACCGTATTATGGCAGTGCCCGTTGTCCTAACATATTGAATGCTCTTGCAATGGTGGAAAGTTTGCAAATGTAACACATTGGATGACAACACTGTAGCAATGTTGAGCGACATCCTCAAGAGGACAGTGAACAAGTGTTTAAGAGGAAAGAGGCAGAAGTCGTGTTGTAAGATTTTGTTTGTGTTTTTTTTTTTCAGTACACGTTTTTTTGAACAATCTTTTTGTGGTACAAATCTCAAAAATCAAAGCGATTTACACGGTTTCTCTCTGTGAATAACCCTGGTGGAATTTGATCCCTCTAGCGCAACGTTGTCTCCTATTTCGTCCCAAGAATAGACTTCCTTCCACCTTCCTATAAACCGAACTCTTACGTAAATCCAGCACTTATTTTAAATAACTAATGGTGAATGCAATATAGAAATTCCATTTATAGTTTATTAATATGTTAATAGTTGCTAGCTCTTGTCCATCAGAGTAGCACAAACATATCCTCTAGTGTTATTGTCCTTTTATGAAGAAAGAAAAACATAGAGCAAATATTTGTAATAACCTTTTGAGAGATTTATCAAGGATACTACAAATAATGGCTGATTACCAGAAAACAATAGCCAATACCATAACTAGATGTAAATGAAAACATTATTAATAAAATATAAAATCACATGATATAGAATCGTATGTTTAATATTACATCGGCAATGCTTAACGTTTGCTTTTGAATCAAGGCTGTAATAAGCATAACCATGAATACTTGTTTTATGTAAAGCTACTTAAGAAAAATAAAGCATGACTGGTAGCAAGAGCATGATGAAGAGTGAATCAAGGCTGTAATATGTATAACCATGAATACTT
>JANTCA010007626.1:11626-28946 GCA_024741275.1 Chironex yamaguchii
GGTAGCAAGAGCATGATGAAGAGTGAATCAAGGCTGTAATATGTATAACCATGAATACTTGTTTTATGTAAAGCTACCTAACAAAAATAAAGCATGACTGGTAGCAAGAGTATGATGAAGAGTGAATCAAGGCTGTAATATGTATAACCTCGAATACTTGTTTTTTGTAAAGCTACCTAACAAAAATAAAGCATGACTGGTAGCAAGAGCATGATGAAGAGTGAATCAAGGCTGTAATATGTATAACCATGAATACTTGTTTTATGTAAAGCTACCTAACAAAAATAAAGCATGACTGGTAGCACGACTATGAAGAAAGGTGAAATTGATTGAGTTTGGACCGAAGCTTAGGTAAATGTACATTTATCCTGGTTGTCCAAAAATATCTGTTCTTACGAACATATTGTGAGTAACGTGTAATACGATCTTAAAAGACGAGCAGAATTGAGTCGACTGAAAAAGAAAGCATAACATTATACTTGTTCTTTTAAATTGATTCAAAGTAATCGCTTTTCTTTCGACAATTTCCTTGGCAATCTCGAGATCTGGGATTTTACCACATCAAAACTAATTTGTACATCGTTCAGTACCAAGCATCCAGTATATCATATTCTTATCAATTTTACAGTAAATGGGACTGTACGTAACGAAAACAAGTTAATAAGTGGCATGTATGCATGTGCAATGCCAGTCAACTAATTATCTGGTCCAAGGTGGTAAACGTTAGTAGGCGACAGGCATTAGATTCTCAACACTTATTCATACCGGTAAGTAAGCATGTTAAATTATGACTACGTCTGCTAGATTGCTTTTGTTTCGATTGTAAACGTGCAATATCGTTTGGTAGCAATCTTCTGTTTATCAAAATCGGGTCCTGTTTGGTTCTCCCACCACACCTCTCATTAATCCATTTTTCTACTTCAATCCTCAACACTTTTCTTTGTTGACGTTCAAATCACCTACCACGTTTTTCCCTGGTCTTCCTCTTTTCTGATACCCGTAACTTCTTCATTTATTATAGTATTTATCCTGTCATTCTGCATATGTTGAAAAACCATTGTAGCTTCCTTTTTCTTCCTTGCAGTTTCTAATAATCTCTTCTTCTTCCCTTCTGGACTTTCAAATTCATTCAGCATATATCCATTAGTGTGGTGGTCTTTATAGTAAATACTGAGCACTCTGCGCTAGTATCTGCTTTTAAATGCACTTAATCTTCATTCAGTACTAATAGTAAATGTCCACGTCGCCCATCCATACATGTTTATTGAGGTTACTTAGGAAATTAAAAGATTTAGCTTAACTATCATTCTAATATCTACAGTCATTTCAGATCTTATTGGATCTAGCCACATGTGCAGATGACATTTTTGACGTCAATTTTATAGATATGACCCCAAAACGATTGCGATGCTTGTTTTGTCTTTGAGTTTTTCCTGGTCCATACGCAAAAATTCTGCCTTGGCAATTGCAAAGATTCCCAGTGCATTTGTGTCAAGTAATTATAAAAATCATACACGTGGTTACGTTGACATTCTCTATCTCTTTCTATTCGGCTAAGCTGCTGTAATAATTTTGAGTTACAAAGAGGGTCTTAGATGCCGGCAGAGTTCTGATTTAAAGGAACAATTACGAAGAAAAATATTTTACTCTCCTTACCAAGGTTTACATTATTGCCCCTAATGAGTACCTCTTTCAAGATACTAAGATAGAGTGTGAACTTTGCCTTTCTAGTAGTCTACGACCCTTGGCATGACCGTTTGAACGTTTGTCCCTTCAAATGAACATCGTATGCCATCTATACCATCCTGTCACCGAGTACAACATTAGGCCTTTAAAATTGTTGCAAAAGCTGGGTCTACACTCATTCTTAGTGTTTTGTACTCGATTTATGTTGGGAATATAAAAGCTACCTGACAGGTGATATCTCTGTTAGGTTGTGGTTCTATTGTCAAAAAGGTATTTGTTAGGATAAACTGGATTATTTACCAAGATAAACCTTAACACTGGAACCTTGAACAAATTCCAAGGAGTGTCTACACAGAACAAATTCCAAAGAGCCACTACTACAAATAAGTTAAGGGTGAACATTTTGGTAATTCGTCTTTAAGTGAATTCATGTCTGCATCACCAGATAACAATTACTACGCACAAAGCCATCGTAAGTACTGTTCTATTATTGTCATGAACAATCATACTTATAACTATACCTATAACGTATAAATATTATTTCAATCAGTTATTATACCTAAATATGGTCAATTGTTTCATTGTATTTTCATCAGTTGATAAGCAAGTTTACGCTTTTATCAAATTATCAATATCCATTTTTTGCTGTTATTACTGTCATTTTTAATCTAATTTTTAGCAATATATTGCTCGCCACAATCAAAGTCCTATCACAAATCATAGGCATCACTATTTTTGTCAAAACGATGTATAAGTGTTGCGACGATGAACATGTGTCTAATGAGGAAAACACTCTAATAAAAAGATCATAATGATTTCTTAACAAGATACTTCATTCTTCATCATCAGAATTTGATGTTACAATAACTGTATTGTACAAGTATTGAAATTAACAGAATACAATGAAGAAGTAAGCAAAAGAAAGTTTTAGTGAGAAAACAAGAATGTGGAAAAATAAGAACGTGGGTAGCCAAACAAAAGCAAGCAAAACAAACAAGAAACAAAACAAGCTTTTTTGTGAAAAAAAAGAATGCGAAACAACCAAAGAATGTGGGCTATAAAAACAAGACAAAAAAAAACAAAAACAAAAAGCCCAAGCGTATATGGTCAGAGGAAGAACTGAAGGGATAAAGGATTGGATTTAAGAGAGGAGTGGTCACGTCAAATAAACAGACTTTTATGAATAAGTTGGTCAACTTGTTGGGAGCTCTGTCCAGCATCGAGACGTCGTCCAGTGAAGCAGAGTGTCCTGACTCATCAACGTGGTCCAAGATGGCCAAGGGACTTGTTTGTATTTTACACCCACTTTATTGGAACCAAATGCACCCTTTTGTTGGAGCTAACCGTACCGTGGGAAGATAATATATCGGATGCCGAGATACAAAAAGAAAGAAGATATGTAGAACTGGTTGACGCCTGTAAAGAGAAGGTATGGAAAACAGAATATTACCATCCCTTGCTGTAGGATGCCGGGGCTATGTAGATAAGGGTGTAATGACAATATTTCGAGAAAGATTCCGAATGCAGCCAATTAGATTGAAGCAGATGATAGAAGATCTACAACAGGCAGATGAGAAGGCATCACTGTTAATTTGGTTAAAAAGAGAGGTTGGCCTGTGGCTGGAAGTGTAATGACTTTGCAGTGAAACATCAAAACAGACGTTAACTGTCTATATAAAGCATACCAATCAGCACCAGAGTAAGAAGCCTCCAGATGGAGAGGCCCCACCACAGCGCTATACAATAGAGGAGTAGGGGCCGAAATCGTGTGCTGTGGTTCCTCCTGACGACTTCACAACTGCTCTGGATCCTCTAAGGAGCTGCTGATGGGATAAAGCAATAACATTGTTTACTTTTCTTCCATGCGTTATTTCTCGCCAACATTTTTCGCGATGTTTTACCACTCAAACTTGTACAGTAGCTAAAATGACTCAGGTTCAAACTTATCACCATAAAAGATTCAGAACAAAATCAGTCGACTCTGTAAGAAGACTTTTTTTCACTAAGATGTTCTTAATTTCAACAATCGCCCCTTGAAAAGGTTTGTACGTAGAACATAAGTGGAAAGCTCGATGTACCAAGACACTAATCAGATTTCTCTTATATTTAGTGGGGTCAAGAGTCAGTAATTGTCTTTTTTCTGTATAAATTGGTAGCAAAATTGGTACCTTTATGTCAACCAGGACATTCAAAAACGATAATGAGTTTTCCGACTTAATTTCAGAAGTAAAAATAATGTTTGGGTGCTGGCAATTAATACATCCTAGGTGCTAGCGATTAATATATCCTAGGAACAGGGTAATATGTCCCTAAATAGACAGTAAGTGACATCTACATATCTACAATATGGCATAGGAGTGAATTTAGAAAGGCATTTGATTAAGAAGCGCTTTTCAAGGTGGCTAATAAATATGTTAAGAAGAGTTGGGCATTGCATTCCTACTCCACAATTATATATTGTCAAACCTATCAAAATTCGTTAATAACGGCAAAGTACAGTACTAACTATGTAATAGTTATCAGGGATAATCACATAAACTACGGATTAAGTCCGAGAATTATAACATGATTCTAAGGTATACAAACAGACTTGTTCGATACATAGCGTCAACGTATTCGATAAATGACAATAAGCTATTGAAAAATCGGTTAAGTTGCCGATAAGTTAATTTACCAACAGTCAATTTTCAAGTGCCTTTTTGAGTACGTCTTCAAAAGTCTCAAAATAAAATAATGAGCTTTAGCTTTCAATAGCATCTTTAAATGACTTAGGGAGTATATTTGTTAACTAGAAGCTCTCCGAGAGCTCAAGTCTCCGCAAAGCCATGATTATTATTCAAACACTTGGGGTTCTCCACGATCATATTGTAGCTAATCACTTTTATGAAGATATCAATACCAAATATGGTAACTCGGCTATCCCTCACTAGCACTATGAATGTTTCAATATCGATAAAGTGATCCACAATCCAGGATTCGAAAACTCGAAAATTTGATTTCTGCAAAAATGTCCAGTCATGTTGTTGTGACATTCAGATAGAAAACATCATAAATAAAATATCATTTCTCGTGATATTTTAAGATCTTTTGAAAGCTAAATCGGCAAAGTTCTACGTTTGCTCCTGAATTTAGGCCGTATTTCTCACTACCATGAATATTTGTGTAGTGTCATGTGACCCTAAAAAATTAAAGCATGACTGGTAGCTTACAAGTTTGGCGAAAATTGTTCAAATGCAAATCATTGTATTTTATGCAAAACTTAAATAAATGAGAAAACACATGTGCAGTGACCTTACTAGATGAAATGTTTTGCGTTAAAGTAAATTTTTTATGTATTGTGGATAACACACTTAAAATAGGAGCTGAACTACCAGGATTGTTAAGGGGGGCAGAAGATGAAACTTGTTCCTTTAAATCAATTTGAAGTAATGCGACTCGTTGCATTGTTACTGACAATTTTCTTGGCAATCTCGAGAGCTACTGGTTCCCAATGCACATCAAAACTAATTTGTAAATCCTTCAGCATCAAATATCTAGCGTACCATATTATCTCTAATTTTACTTTAAATGGAACAGTAGTTTGCGAAAGCAAGACAGTAAGCGGACAAGAGTGCATGAACAGATGTGCTATCTCTGTCCAATGTCAGTCAGTTAACTATCAAGTCAAAACTGGTATCTGCCAAACACTAGCAGACAACAGGCATTCCAATAGCAGTCTGCTGGTTGAAACACCAGATGCTCAGCATTTATTCATACCGGTAAGTAGACACGTTAAATTAACACTACATCGACTTGAGAGTAGACACAGAGACATTGCTCTCACAGTAAGCAGAAAGCATCTTGTGGCAATATTTCTATGTTTATTGGCTCCCACCTCCATGCTTTTTGGTTAATTCAAATTAGACAAGCAAAACTTTGCTTGTATTTTTGGCTTATGGTCTGGTCTAAGTTGTTTAGGAAGACGAGCCTGAACGTTGAAGTCTTCATCACCTGCAAGGTCAAAGACCTAGGTCTTCTTTCAGTAGACAGGTTTACATTTAGGACATAAAAGAAATGAAGTTCTTATTAGACTGCCTTTGCAAATAACATTATGTCATCGTTTAGTTCTCGGTAAAGGATTTATTATTTTTGGTGGGAGCCTACCATTTTTTAATTCTTTTACTGATATCTTACCCTAAACGGTGCTTGATTTCTTTTTCTAGAGCGGGTGTGATTCAAATCCATGCCAGAATGACGGGATATGTGTTCCTGTTTATACATCGGATACATTTGTTTGCCAATGTCGTCCACAGACAAATAATACTTTTGTCTTTTGGGGGAAGTTTTGTGAATTGAAGCTAGGTAAGTGAAAATGATTGAAGTTAATAAGTTAGGTCATAAGCATTTCAGAACATCAGTAAGTTAGCACATAGTAGTGTAACTAATAGAATTGGTACTGATACTAAATCACGGAACTTATAATACGGTAAAATCCTTGCAGACTTTAATGCAAATTTGCGCAACATTGATGTTATCTCACATGGGTATTCTTGTACTCCCATTACATAATTTGCGGGCTTTTACTACCTGTCACTTGCAAGGATAATGTTTATCTCTGTTGCTTCTTCGTAGCTAACAGTAAATCACTTTTAAAACAATACTTAATACAGCAGTTACACAGCAACATTCAAAATGAAGATTTGGATATTCACAGGGCGGATCCAAAGATAATCCAAAGCTGGACAGAGAGTTGATAATTGAAATCTGATATGTTCAGAAATTAGTAGCAAGGGTACGTTGCATGCAATCATTTCCGAACGTAACTGACAGCAAGTACTTTATTAACGCCTAAGAGAAGTTGCAAAACAGTAAAAGCAAAAGCAATGATAATACATCTTTAAAAAGCAATGATAATACAGCTTTAAAAAGCAATGATAATACAGCTTTAAAAAGCAATGATAATACAGCTTTAAAAAGCAATGATAGTATAACGTTAAAAAGCAATGATAATATAACTTTAAAAAGCAATGATAATATAACTTTAAAAAGCAATGATAATATAGCTTTTAAAAGCAATGATAATACAGCTTAAAAACCAATGATAATATAGCTTTAAAAAGCAATGATAATATAGCCTAAAAAAGCAATGATAATATAACTTTAAAAAGCAATGATAATATAACTTTAAAAAGCAATGATAATATAACTTTAAAAAGCAATGATAATATGATATCTGCACGACAGCAGGTCAGTAATTACAGAGGCGCAAAATTTGCATAACAGGGGCGCCAGACCAGTTTCAATTCTGCGAGTGGGAGCAACTGGCGCCAGTTACCCCCTCAATCCGTCACTGGTGACTCACTTGTGCTCAAGTACTCCCACACGCTCATCAAATTTGCTTGGTCCTGTTTAGTCTATAAGAGGCTTTTTTGCTGTTCCCTTCTTCAATCCAATGATACTCGCATTCATGAGGCTCGTTATAAGCATTGTGCTCAAAGTGCTGATGACACGTGCCAAAGCAAAATTAATATCTCAAAACTCAAAGGTGCAGTGTGGGTTGTGTATGCTTTGTAGATTATACAAAAGTATTTGACACACTTAAGCATCCAGAAGTCATGAAGATTTTAGAAGATGTGCAGTTAGAAGGTAAATACCTTAGAATAGTAAGAAGCGTGTACTGAAATAATAGTGAAGCAATGCTGATCGAAATGATTTGGGTCATTTTGTGAGCTTTAACAAAGGAGTGATACAGGGTTGTGTTTTTTCACCGGAATTTTTAATATCTATTGGGAATGGTCTTGAAACAAATAGAAAATCTACGAGATATAGATAGTTTTATGATAGCCATGCACGAAGATGACCTCCAAATTATAGTCTACAAGGTAGAAACAGAAAGCAAGAAAATGTCCACCAACCACAAGAAAACAGAATGACTGATGACAGAAAATGAAATAGTTAAAAACAGAATAAATCAGGTAGACAGCTTCGTTTCCTTAGGGAGCCTATTAACATCGGATGAAATATGCAAAAAAGAAATACGAAAAAAGATTGCAATGGCAAAGGGAGCATTCCGGGATATGATGAAACTTTTATGCAAACTCACTACATCTATGGAAACCAAGATGAGAGTGCTAGACTGCTTAGTGATACCAATCCGAACTTACTGGTATGAAAGCTAAACACTACCCAAGACGTTGGAGAACAAAGTAAATGCGACAGAAATGTGGTTTGTAAGAAGAATGATGCGCATTCCTTAGATGAGCCATACAAGCAATGGCATGCAATTGCAGAAAGCTGGCAGACAAAGAATGCTGTTAACTACAGAAGGAAAAAAAGATTTCAGCTTCCTGGGTCATTTTCTAAGAAAAGCACGGATTGAACAAGCTAACAGGAAAGAGCGAGGTAAAACAAGAAACAGAGTATGACAAAGAAACAGAGTATGACAAAGAACAACATTTCATGGCAATTTGGCGACTCGCATAGGCATGACTACGACATCCAGCATGCACGCAGCACTTGACAGATAATACTATCTTCATCTGGTCGCTAACGTCACGTAACACGGCGCTAGAAGAAGAAGACCTTATTATGTAAATTATAGGCGTGCTAAAAATGTTATTAAAAATATGTTTTCTTTAAAAAGCTTGTATATGATCAATTTTTCAAAAAATGTAAATTTAAACGCATTGGTTGGCTAAAATATTCCTTAACTGATATAAATGAAACACGATTTCTTGTGGTGAAATTGGGCCTGTGTTGCTCTTATTATATAAAACCTGAGTTACTTTTTTGACTGTCATATCCTTCTAACACAACTGCTAGACAATACAAGTCTTATGGAAGGTTAATACACTTGTGCTAAGTTTGAGTCCTTAGTTTGCAGAAAGAGAGACTATGCTTGAAATTCTAAATTATTGTGTTTTTTTTCTCGCAGCTCACCGTTGTTTATCTTTTTCGCTAGAGGGTATTTACGCAGCGAATTGGTATGTTGATTTTGATACATTTGATGAAAATGGAATTGCAGAGGGTCGAACATTACGAAACGGTTATCCTGTATATGGCCAAGTGGACCAAAGGACCACAAAGATTTTGAAATCCATAGAACGTAAGAGTTATGTTCTCTACATGACTGGTGTAGACAGAGTTACACTCAGTTTTGACATCAGCTCTTATCCAACATATGTGGATTACAGGTAAGACTATATTTAAGCAAAACTTAATTTAATTGAACACGTTTTAGGCATTAGACACATCTATTAAGGTTTTTGTCTGACAATGATTACGTGTAATTGTCAATTAAGACGAAACGGAGAGAAAGAAGCCAAGAACTCGGCATCGGAAAGAAAAGTAGTCTCAGAAGAAGAAACAAATTATACTCTTTACAAAGTCATAGTTAATTGCCGCTATTATATACCATATCTAAAACACTAAAATTAATTGCCAACTTACAATCATTGCTAAATGTCTTTGTACACTTTCCATTTTTTCCATACATTCAGTGATTCATGCCCTCATCCCAGCTAACAAAGTTTGTGTGTGAGTCTTGTAAAAGAAACCATTGATGGCAACTGATTAAGCATTTGCACGTGCTTTGGACATAGCAACATTGAAATTGGGGGAAAGGGAGAAGGTTGACGATACTAGGGTAATTGTGTAGTCAAAAAGAAACTTTGTGCTTTCGAATTTTTAGGTGTACTAACGACTTTAATCAGTGAATGTAGCTTCTCTAGCTAACATTTTTCAAGCATATGCTTACAATTTTTGCCGTAACGTAAGTATTGGCTTATAACAAAACGTTTTCGCTCTGATATAATGAAAAATATGCAAGATATCCCATCCTGTGCCGTTGAGTACAGTGATGATCACACTGTATTTATTGGAAGTACTTCCATCTAAATGTTTTGTAGCCAATTCTTTTTACAAAGCTTCAGACACACCTTTGTAGACAGGAACAGTTTGTTCCTCCACTCTGACTGTGCAACTAAATCTTTATAATCTCCTCCGGAAGGTTATGTCTTTTTTCGGAGTTTGTTTTTCTTTCTGCTTGTCTGTCTATTCTTTAGCTAGATAACTAAAAACTTCTGGGTGGATTTTGACGCAATTTTCGGGAAGTATCCGACCTGGGATATGTAACAAATGACCAATTTTTTGAATGATGCAGATAAAATCTTGGATTCTAGATCGTTTTCTCTGTAATGAGGGATAAGACATGTTTTGTAATGATATCTTCATAAAAATGACATTTTATTAGATTGACTACTTTAGAAAGACCTAGCAATGCTTAATTGTGATAGTGCATCCATTTTCTTTTAGTTCATATCGGAAAGGCATATCGGTGGTAATCTGGATAAAGTTAGAGATAATGAAAGACAAAGTTGTGAACTTTATTTCAACAGGACAAAGACCAGACCTAGGGATATCTATAAGATATGACACCAGAAATTCAGTTTTGTTATGTACTTCTATACTTGAAAATATGTTTGTGAGATCCTTCGGGCATGTTGCCCAAACAATGCTTTGGAAGTGGAGTCATCTAGCGTGTGTTTATAATGAGGAATTGGAAAATGCCACTACTATCCTATACCTGAATGGTGAGAAGCTTGCTAATTCGTCGGTAAGTGAATTCATTTTTGCATTAAAATCTTAGACTTACTGGCACATGGTCAATTTTCTTCTCTTACTGTTATGAATAATGATACTTATATAAATACACTATTAAGAATGTCATCTTTAATTAAGTTTTATACTGCTTGTAAATAACATAAGTAACTTCTGTTATATTATTAAGAATTGTATTTATCGTTTTTGTTTTTATTGCTATCATTATTGATATTATTAAAAACGGGAAGTACATTTTTGGCATCATCGTCCACGCCATGAATAAAATCCTTCAGACGTCATCGTCGTTATTAATACCTTCATCGTCTTGGATTTATCACTGTCAAGAAAGCCAGCTTTTATTACATTTTAGTGATTAAGAATTGAATTTCAAAACTCTATTAAAGATTATTGACAGTACGGCTCTGCAACACCGAATCCATGCAGAACTACTGCATACAACTGCCAAAGTGATAACTGTATATTTTAACAACTTATAGTGAAAGTAGGAATTCTAACAACGAAAAAGTTGATGCGGCTTGCACGAGTCAAGAGAGCTGTTTGAAACCTTCTTTGATAGCTTCAAACTAATACAATCTAAAGACCTTCATCCGCAATAATTGCACGCTAAGTTGTATTATCAATATATTTTCATAAGCTCTCTTAGGAATTGTGCGCACTTAATACTGAGAAAGTCAAGAGGCCCTGACAATAAATGTTCACATCATGTTAGTTAGAAAATGCAAATTTTTATGATACAGTCAAGAAAGATGGCGGGTGCTTTCTAGGAAGTTAATAAAAAATGAAATAAAAAAATAAATATAATTTAGAGTTTTGAAATCAATAATATTAGCTCTTTTTTGCTACGCAGCTGCCTAGATTGTATTCTGGGAAAAATGTTCAGAGGGAAGTTGTGTTTGGCAGAGACAGTCTCTCTTCAGATTTTGGTCAAGGCTTTATCGATGATGCAGCTATTTGGGGGGCATCTTTGACACCAAAGGAAGTACGCCACATTTACAGAGGTAAATCTACATATTAAAATATATTATTGTAATGTTCATTTAAGACTGCCTAGCAGAAGTAACTTTCTCTCCTGGGTCTTTTTGGATGAACAATGTCAAACAAGAAGACAACATGTACCAACATACGCAAAAGAGGTATCAAACATTTGTGATTATAATTTAGATTACATAATTTTCTACTTGCAATCAATTAAATAACAATTAGGAATATGCTACCAAAATTAAGGGAAAGTTTATGCTCAAGCCGTGTTCAGTCTCAAAGTTTTGGGATTGAATTTCCAAATAGCAACAGAGACAACCACAACAGTTCTGAGACCAAAACAAGAGATTCATAATGTTATGGACATTTTGTGTTTTTGGTACACTTGTGAATTATCTACTCAGTCCTTTAGATGACTATATTTCATTACATAGGAGCCTACAATTGTTCACGTTGGAAAATACTTTGATAAAAACATGATATTGCTGCAAAATCTAAGTTATTTTTATCATAGTTTTGATAGAGGTAAAACTAACAATTATTTATGCTACTCAATAAGTTTTGAATTTAAGTTAATTTTATACGACCTGAGTAGGGAAAGAAGTAACTTTTTGCCTAAAGGAAAGAAAATTATTATCATAACCGTTACAATGTATATGTGTCTTGAAGTACTTTTAATGCTTTCAAGGACTACAGGCAAGTTTTTAATGATTTTAGGTTTTCACAACGAATTTATGGCTTGCAAAAAATGTATTTTACAAGCTCTATTTCGTTGCCAGCTTCTGCTGAATGTCTTCAAAATATGTTATCAAGCACAAATATTTTCAAGGAAGAAATAGCTTAAATTAGTTGTGCTTAACAGTTGGCTCGTCTTAAGCAAAGGTCTTTGCTAAATTTTTGCTGTACAAATAGTAGAAACAAAAGAATCCTTAAATTTTAAGAATAACGTGAATAATTTGCTCCCTATGAACCTTAAACGTTGCTGGATTCAGATTGTTAGTAAAGAATCGGCGTATCAATGATCCAGATACTTGTCAATGATCCAGGTACTTCTTAAATAGTAAAATTATCAATCAAACACTTGTCTCAGCTCACATTTTGTGCCACCATTTTTGAAAAATTATCAAACTGTTTACATTGTTACGGAGTATTTGATAAGAAATTTCCGGTTGGTCAAGTTCGATGGAGAAGTACTTATTTTATCTAAGTAACAAGAGATTTTGTTAGCATGGCACATGTATGGTCTGATCCTACTTTGTATTGCGCTGTCGTTAATGCTTGTTGGTATTTTCAAACAGTAATCTACGGAAATCAATACATTGTAACTCGAAGTCTACTCGAAATTAGAACCACATATCTCTTAGACTAAAGAGTGAAGTTTCAATTTCAAGAGTCAAGTGGTCCTACCTACATATACCAACACTGACGTTACTGACAATAGCATGCTCTCTGTTTTATAAGAGAGTGGTACCACATTGGGCTCAATGTCTTTTTGTAACCTTCTGACATTTTTTCGATGTACGTTCTTGGGTAGTTACCACATTGTGATGTGTTCTTGAGTTGTCACCACAACCCAAGAATGCATCACGTGCTTTCTGTGGATAATGAGATGTCTCCTTAACCAACGACATCAGTATGGGAGTTTTCTTTGTCATTACCGAATGATTCATAAAAATTATTGAAAAAATGTCACTGATAACTACCGATGAAAGGTCGTATTTCGGTGAGAAGTAAGTTGTTCATATATTTGCCACAATTAAAAAAGAAAGCCTTAGACACCCTCTTGGAATTCACAGTTCACTGTAAGCTTCAACATGAAATAGAAAGAAAAAGAATAATCATTCTCAATATTTCGACCAAAAGGCACATCCCCGCATTTCAGCTAAATTCATACAGATTGCAGAAAAATTGAGAAAATGTGGCCGATCGCATCGGTATTAAAATCGGTGCACGCTGTCAACATCATGTCTGATACTGCTGTTTACTGGGAAAGAGAGTCCTTGCAAGTTATTGAATTTTTCTTTTTCACAATTTCTGCCATACAAAAGAAAGCAATTAAAAGGGCAGTGTTGAAAATTTTCACGGCAAAATTCTGGAAAAAGAAAACTAATATGAATCCATTTCTTTTGCAATAAAACGCCCATAAATCCGATATATACATATAAATCAAACAAAAAATTACTTTCACAAGCAATCACATTTCATAGCAATTGTGTTTGAAACTTAGAATGGGCACTCCCACAAGGTCCTCCTAATATAAGGATCATATCTCGCAATAGACCATTGACGTCTGTAGAAATTATATATATATGCGTCTCGTAATGCCAAGGACTTTCATAGTCCTTCACCAAACCTTTGTGCTGTGATGGCAAGGAGATTTCAATGTTGGATTTTGAGTCTGACGGTTACCAGTTCGAGCCGGTCGGCTCCCACTTAGTGCAGCTATTGTGGTAATAGTCCACTCTTGACAAATATATGAAAAGCATAAGTGTGTCTGCTGAGTTACTACACATATCTGACACTGATGAAGGCTTAAGCCCAAGCACAGAAAACATTATTGAGTGTCCCCTAACCCACGACTGGGCTTTGTCTCGTAATACCAATTGCATACAATACATGATAAATATTTTTATCGTCGTCATTTTTCTAGCAACAGAACAACAAGCAACTAGACAGATCAGGATATGTTATACCCCTGCCTAACATATTTTCTGTATTTAGCTAAAGCCAACAAAGTTAGGAAGCAATTTTTCATACTCACTGTTTTCATTAAATAATTGTACGAGATATTTCGACACAATAAATGAAAGTTAACTCCTTTCGTCTTTTACACTCCTTTCACTTGATGGTTAAAATCAACTACAACACAAAATTCAAGTTCCGATGTTTAGTATGTAGCCTTTTGGCTATGTTCCGACAGTTGGATTATACTTTTGACTTTGATAATTCTGCTACAAAAAGCTTTATCTTGTCTTGTTTTCAGTGTCATCACATGGTGATGAATAACAAATTGGAATGACAACCTTGGCTCCTTAAATGACTGGAAGATCATATACTATCCAATGCAATGCAACTTATAGTGAATTCACACTTTGGCATCACATGTCTGGACTAATCCTGCCGTACTCTTAAAATGTAGTCAATAGACAAACTTGGAGAGTTCAGCAGAGAAAGCAAGAAATGTTTTGACATGTATGAATGCTGTATATCATGACATGGTTTGAAATTTCTGGGTTGCTTTTGGTTAGCTTGGTAAATAGCTTTTGCAAACCTGTGTAATGATGCATGTGGAAAATGTTTATCATTTTTCACTTTGCCCTGGGTCTGTTGCAATAAATATTTTGATATGTAGGAAGCATGCAGGATAGCATGACGTAGTTTGAATTCCTGGTGTTGTGTTTGATAGGCTTGGTAACTTGTTCCTAAATAGCATTTCATTTTTATATGTCTTATCTTAAGAAGCCAATAGGATTATCCGTTATGAAGTCATGCAGTTCAAATTAGGGCATGAAAAATATGCAAACTGACTCAGTATAATTTCCTTGTCTTCCTTTAACTACCAAACGCTTTGAACACTGGCCTTTTCTACCTAGGCCAATCCTACATATATGGATGTCTGTCTGTACATAAAGTTTTATTGCCTACAACGAAAGCGAAATTGCAGTAAGGGAACTAAATGTAGCCTTCAGGGAAACAACTTGTATATCAAGCCTATGTTGTAATAAACAGGTGACCAACGATACAAAGTCTGAAGTTTAAGTTATTATCTTAGCAAGAATGGAGATGGGCTTACATCAATCTTTTGTAAGGTAACGATAAATTTTTCTAGGGGTTAATTTTGCAGGCGAAACAAAACATTGATCCTATAAAGGAGTTTTGGTTGATTCCATTGCATAGGAGAAGCACAGATGTTTGACTAACCCTTCAATTTTCGGCAGTGAAAGAACGATATTACATAAGCAATCCAAACGTTTGTAAAATTAGACAAAATTTTATCTCTGGGCAGTCAACTATTAAGTGTCTATGCTGAGTACGTCTTTGAAGAGTGCACATGACAAAAATTGGATAGCATCTTCAAAGGTCTTTGACAGAACTCTTTTAGTCAAGATTAAACTAAATTTTTAAAGCACCTTGCCCTACGCCACAACGCATTTCTGTTACCTACCAGGACGTTATGTTTTTACCTGGATTTTTTTGGTTTTTCTGTCGTTCTGTTCGTTAGCAATGTAACTCAAAAACTTATGGATGGATTTTGCCCAAATTTAAAGAAAGTGTCCGACTTGACATAACAAAAAATGAATAAATTTTTGGCAGTGATCCTGACCAAATCCTGGTTTCGGGTTGACCTTTTCTGTGATGATACCTTCTTAAATCTACGGGTACGTCTTCATGGGGATAATCCAGTTACCATATTTGGTTATGATATCTGCAAGAAACCACAGCTAGTCAGAAAAATGGGAAAAACACGTGTTAACTTGACGTCTATTACTCCAAGTCATTTGAACATACATGTTGGCTTCGCGGAAATTTGCGCTGTCGGACTACTTCTGGTTTAGTTATGTAATTGCTTTTTGTCTACTAGTTTTACAAAATTTTTATTCTAAATTCCTGTTTTCCATTGTAACATAAAAAATAACTCGATGTTTTACAAAGATATTCTGTACTTTCACTTAATATCATTTATTTCTTCAGTTTTTGTTGTACATTAGGTAAGCTTGCTTGTTACAATAGAAACGTTTTCTGGATACCCCATGATAAGTTTTGCATAAAAAACACGCAAAATTGTATGTTATTCCTCACAGTGTTGCAGGTAAAAAGAGAGAAAATTGACGTCAAAAGTGACAAAACCCGCACTCTATTCTCAATAACTTTGTTGCGAAGTAATTATACCTACGGCTTTCCTCTTAATATTATTGGTTTTAGATCCTTTCTCATAAGTGTTGGCGCTGTGCCGCAAAATAAGAATAAGGAGAATGGAGACCCTCAGTCTTGCCTCTAATATTTTTGAAGCTTTTGAAAACAAAAGCAAACATGCTAGATTTCCTTTCGATTCGAGGAAAAGTACTTTGCTGCAACGTAATCAAGGTTGATTGAGCGGGCCTCGAACAAAATATTAAAGGCAAAAGGCACTCATTTTCCCATTTTCTGCCCGTATTGACAATATTTTCTCAAAATTGGCATTATTGAAAACTCCATTGCAACAATCGAAAATATATACACACGAAAGTAACATATTCGCAAACCACGTGTATGTTAATCCTCGTTTTCACGCTTAGGAGTGGGACGTGTGCAAATGACTTTTCTGCATATTACTATTCTGTGGGTTCGCATTGACAGAAAGCGAAATTATCATTCTTTATATTCTTGATTATATATTTCTAATTAAATTCTGGAAGGATAAAAATACGTTTTGTGTAAACTAATACGTTATGCTTAGTTTAGACTGACAGTATTTTGTTTCCATCAAAATAGACGATAAAGTTCGGTCATGTTTTTGTAATTAGATAACGCAAGCAAAACTGTTCCATAATGTTTGATCAGTTGAAAACACTTTTTAAATTTTGTCAAATTTTAGATATAAGTGGTAAAATATTCACTCTTGTAAAAACAAGGAGAATTAGCCATCTTTTAAATTTGATGGTGATACGTATTTCTTTGGAATCAATGTTGTGCAGAGGATCAGCACGTAAGTAAAAAGAAAGTAAATAAATGTTTACAAACTTCTTGGGCAATACGATCATTCAATTCGACTTAAAAAGTCTAGTCATACTAACGAATAGAAAGAAAGACATGTAGACAGTATGTAGATCATCTATCTAAATATACGAGAAAGCTTGGAAACAAAGTAAGAGAGAAGTAGCAAAATGGATAATAATAATAATAATAATTATAATAATAATAATAATACTGTGACTTGAAATATGAAATTGCAAGAATGTGAAAAATGAAAGATGTTCAAGTTGTTCCAGTAGTAATATGGGCATTAGGGACAGTGACCAAACAATTTGAGAAATGGATGCAAAAGCTGGACTTAGAAATTACAGCTGAAATGTTA
>JANTCA010007637.1:0-28939 GCA_024741275.1 Chironex yamaguchii
GTTTTGTACCACAAAAAGATTGTACAAATATATATGCATATTTGTCTGAAGATCGTCCATCGTGACGTGAAACTCTTGAGTAACGAATTTACCGTTTGTCGTCTATTAGTGTTTCTTCTCTATTTAAATATATATGTAATATATGTTTATTACATTATGACTATTAACTATTCTTAACCATTCATTTATGTGACTATTTATCTTTTCATTTGCCTTTATAATGAAGGAAGTTTCTTAGGTGTTATTTGCTAAAAGAAATCGACCAGGATTTGAATCCGGAACTTTGCATCTACAGAGCTGGTGCTCAAACAGTTATACAGTCGGCTTAAAAATTTTCAATTTGCGTCAAAAACAGATTAAAAACCTCTTTTCGTCGGATACTCTTCAGATTATAGATCGTTTGTACGACAAAAAGATTGTTTACGTTACACAGTCGAAAAAACGTCTTAGAGAGTGTAACATTACAATTATTTACTCGCACACCTATCAACTATCAGCAACTTCGAATCTAGCTTCAGGTATTACAAAGTTGGTATCCAGTTCAAGTAAGGTAATGTTAGGTCTATCTTACATGTCAGAATAAGTCAAAAGTCTGAGCCCCTGACTATCCAGAAAGAACTAGAAGTGTATGGAGATCTTGAATAAGGAGCAAGTTTGTATTACCACAATGCAACACATCGCCCAGATATCTTAGCACTGAGTTTAATCACTACGGCAAATTGTCTACTTATCGATACATGAAACGCATAAATCCATTTAGCTTGGCACAAATCCCTCAATTTGAATTAGGATTATCTTCATGTTTAAACACATGGAACCGAGACAGTCATCGGTCACGTTATAACCGGCAGACTTCGCCAAGTGGACCTGTTTGAACTTTGTTTAAAACTGATGCAGTAATAGCTAGCTTTCAATAAAACAGAATTTTGGACCTCCTTTTAGGTTTTACTAGATGACATTGTTGTGTCATATTTTCATGCGAGATAGGGATCTATGTATGTCAATGTGAAGGCATCAAATATGCAGTGCCCAACAGACTGAAATGAAGTCACTCAGCTAATAAGGAGATGTGAAAGTCTCTCCCGCATAGCTCTGCCGTGGCGTTTATAGCCCTATCTGATACATCTGGTTTGATATCCTCAGTCTGAAGAAGAGGGCTTCACCTAATCAGCCATTTCTCTTTCTCAAAATGCATTTGCCTGCGATGATTTGTTTCTGCAGATTAGTGTAACGAGAAAGAACTGACATTTTCACTCGGCAAGCACACAGCACACTTCGTTCTCATTGAACCTAAATTTGCTGAAAACTTTGTTCGAAAGACCGGGTGGATAACAGAGTTGCTAACGTGATTACCAGTCAAATAGCGCTGATTAGTTTGACAGTACGAAACTTCGTCCTCGTTGTCGTCGTGACTCTCGACCTGTAAATGATTCACAAAGTTGTAGTGTCGTGGGGCTAGTATATAGCCATAAAGTAAAGTTCATTTGTAACTTTTCCGCCCTTCAGAAGAAGATAATGATTCATCCGCAAATTTTGCGACCTACATGCGATAGAATAACATTAGTATAACATTGGTGATTTCTAGAACTCCCTAATAGCAAGTAGCGTAAAAAGCTATTCGATTTAGTTAAACTGATGTCCTCAAATGATAGGGGTAACTCTCCGACGCGACGGTTACTAACCGGTATCTTCTAAACGGTGCCGATATTCTCCCGACGTTGTTTCTCATGTCATATAGCATTTATTAAAAGTTCAGCCAGGCCAACTCACGAGAAACTTTAATGTCTTGTTCAATGACGTTTTCAATTGTATTATGGTAGTCGCTTGCATAAGTTGGCAGAGCTAGATGCTGCTTGATAAACCTTGTCACTATGGAGAAATCTATGAGGCATCTATCTCGAAGCACCTATCTTCTTTTGCACCTCATGAATTAAACAACCAGCAATAGTCTCTGTTAAAGAGTTTATATTTATTACGTCGCTATTTGTATTCCAAAAGTTACGACAAGGCGTGGAATATTTATGAGCTAGACAATATCTAAAACATGGAAACTATGAGTTGAAACCGTGTGATTTGTAATCAATAAATCATTGATCTGTGTCAGACAAGAAACTATCTCAATGTTTGAAAGCAAAAGGCATTAAATAGAATTTTAAACTGGCTAAACATGTTGGAGAGTAAGTGGGCGTTATGTCAACTGTTTATTAAACAATTTTATAAATTTGCAGTTGTATGAGTCGTTCTTGAAAACATCAGGCAGTTCTTTTACCTGCTCAGCACAGAAAATTCAGACAATAAAGATATTTCAAACAAGGGCTAATGTCAATGCGAATTATACGAAAGGAAAAAATACGGTAGAGTACGGTACTTTAACCATTTTGATTTAAAGCTGACGAGCCCAGTTGACTGCATCTTCAAAACAATTAGTAAAACACCATGAAGCTAGTACACAGCAACTAAAACGGAGCTTTGCAAGGCTAAGGTAGGAGGTCAATCATTTTACCTTTTAAAGGGTGGCAAACCTACTATCATTACCTCATCCTTTTTGCTACCTTAATACATAGTGGAAGTAAAAAGGGGATATTAGGAAGCCTATGGTGTGACGCACGAAATTTCTGCTCGTGAAGATTCAAAAGAAACACCGTCAAAAATTCTAAACCAACAATGTCATATCCATTTCAAAAGATGTCAAATTGTACTTAACAACGAGGTGCATAAAATTTTAATACGATGACGTCACTATGCACAAGCCCAGTCTTCTAAACTAGCAGAAAAGAGAAAATAATCTCAAAAGAACTGTTCAAAAACGCACGATAAAACTGACTCGTGAGGCTCCATGAAAGAAAGAATCATTGAGCATGAGACAGTTAGGCATTATTATAAGTGATAAAAGATCGCGTTTGATTTTGTCTACGTCTTATCATTCAAGACACGCTATCTGATTTCTTACTTCAAAATGTCGCTAATTAATTCACCACACATCAAAACAAAAATGCCAAGTTTACACTGTTTGCACTAAACATTCAAAACTTGCAACTTTAAAACAATGTCATTGATACAGTTGAAAGCTTTTGGTTACAAAAAGCATTATAAGAAATGAAATTTGTGTTTTAAAGGTTGATCTTGAACCTTTGTCGGTGATGAATTTAGCGCAGGTTGTCCGAAAATGCCTTAAAGGATGTTATAAGATTCATTTAGAATAATAAAAGTATTAATAAAGAAAGAGTAAAGTATAAGGACGATGATGATGATGAGGTCGATTTGATGATGTCTATGATGGCGATGATTGTGATGATGTTTATTGTGGCGGTGATAATGATGATGATGGTGGTATAAATTGTAGCAGGAACGTGATAATTTCTGATGCCAATTATGATCGCACAGTGATGAAGTTTATTTAAATTTAATACACTATCTCGATATTCACAACATTGTTATTTGCTATTGATTATTCAAATACAGACTGTAAATGTAATAATCATCAATTCTATATGACCTGATAAATTCAATTACTAACAACTTACAGATTATCGAAAGAATATTACAATAAATGACAGGTTGCTATTTGGTTGCAAGCATCCCTATCCATTACAAAAGCTTTCCACCCTACCAATCACAGCATTACAAACTTTCAATAAAATGTTTGGATATCTTTACCTCTCTATAACTTGAAATTTCAATGCCTGGCTTTAGGAACAGGTGACATATTTTCCATTCAATGAATTATTCCTCTCTATACTATCACTTTAACTTCGATCAATGATACAACGGTGCTTACAATAATAGACAGTACGATAAAATACACACCTTGTAAGGAACTGAGTAAAACCAAAACAAAATAAAGCAACACGCAAACTAAGTCACCTGTGCCAGTTTTGACGCGCAATTATGTCAAAAAATGCATTCAAATTAAACTTGTTTGGCAATAAATATAAATTCTTCATCGTGTTTTCATTCCTATACAATAAATGACATGTTTATGTAGCAAAACGCTGCATGAAAACGTTAAAAGAATTTTCAATACTTATGGTTTTCAATATTTAATCAAAAACCGGTGAGGTTAGGATATACAAAACGATTTTTCATCTGCTGGTAAGTTTATTATTCATAATAAATTGTAACAGAACAGATAGCAGGAGTGTGTACATTAACTGTGCCAGAAAGTACCTGTATCGCCTCAGTTTTTTCATTGAGATTTGAAATAGGCGCCAATACATATCATATAAGTTTAATGGAAGCAAATTAATATATGACAACAGCTAATTATTATTCTTCAGCTGTTCTTTCTTAATCGAAGAAATGGTAAAATTGATGAAGTTAATTTAATGCAGAAGTTTATCTACCTATAGCAGCTAGAAAATCACTAGATCCAGACGCAAGACCAGCATTCGCAAGTACAATCTCTTTCAAAGTTCCTAATAATTAATTGTGCAGTAGACAAAACTGCTTCTTTCTCTCTCTTGTCCCAAATTATGGCAGCCCTAATACGCCATTTGATACAGAAAATCATGCAATGTTTGGTCAGATTAAGAAAGTCTATTGCTAAACTCGTTTCCTCTACAAGGAAAGAGGAATCGGTATCCAAAATGAGGTTAACAATATACTTTTAAAATATTATTTCCAGGTTTCTTGTAGATTATAATTTCACCGGATCACTATTCTTTCCCATATATATATATAACTTTGCAACTTGTATTTATTACTAGGTCTATGGCGTTTTATTGACTTCGACTAGTTTTTCGTTTGTACAGTGATAGAAATGCGATTGCACAATTTCTTCCCAAATACCATGTTCTTTACTATTATATTATCAACATACACAATTTATGGAGTAAACTGAGTACCAAGTAATCTTGGAAGCCATGAACGTTAAAGTGCGAAATATTTTGTCATGGGTTGTTACCATTGCTATGAGCTCTTTTGCAGAGTTGGGTGTTTGTAACTATCACAAACTATTAGACAGGAAATGTACTGAACTGAAATGTTATTACCGTATCCCTTGTTAGCCAATATGCCTTACAAATCGCGTTACCTAGATATAGTGTCCAAGGTTTTACTCTCTCATCTGACAAAACGCTCGCCAAATCCAATGATAAATTAATCAACGTTGTGTTAATAATTTAAACTAACTGATTATCAGGGTGAGCAACAAGTACATCATAACAAAGGCAAATGTCAGTTTCGTACCTCATGAGGTGTGCTTTTAAATCCGTATTGTGCAAGAGAACAAATGAAATGAACATTTTAACTACTTGCGCATTTAATGTACAAATCACTTAAGTAATGCGAATGGGAAATTCCAGTATCAATAATAAAGGAATATTTTAAATACTATTTCCTACCTACGCTTGCTGACATACTATGTTTGGAAAAAGAATAATTCTGTCGCTGTGTACCAATGCTGAAATATTTCAATGGTCGGACATCATGAAAATAGGTCAATCACTTCTTTACTCTTGTCCGGATAAAAACCACATCAATAAATATTTCATTAAAGTGAAGCGTAAATTCAATGTCAGATAAAGTTATAGTTATACCTACAGAGGTTTTTAGCAGTCATCATAAGAGAGCAACATTTTAAAAATGACATAGAATTATGTAGGGCAAGCGACAGCTTTCTAATGGATATTCAACACTGGCCTCG
The DNA here is from genome assembly GCA_024741275.1 of Chironex yamaguchii. NCBI lineage: Eukaryota > Metazoa > Cnidaria > Cubozoa > Chirodropida > Chirodropidae > Chironex > Chironex yamaguchii. Next base: position 5,645 of record JANTCA010007637.1, read on the forward strand.
TTTTTTACAACTCCAAACAACTATCGTTGTGTTGTGGAGCAAAGAATGTCCAAGGTCGAAGGGAAATTGTGCCACTCCTTCGACTCCCTTTCTCTGTAGAGTTCACTTCAATTCGTGATTCCTACATAAGGGCCTCGCGTTACTGAATTTCACAGGGTCCCGAGTGTTTCCGTTACGCCCCCGCATTAACATTGATGTTTTAGGGACATAACGTGACGTGATGGATTCAAGTTTGATATTTTTATATAGAGAATGACGGTGTTTGGAGAGACAAAATCATCTATACTGTTATAATGGAAACCGCAAGTGTCCTCTCCTGTCGAAACCTGACAAACAGTGCCGATCTTTTTTAGTCAATGGAAGTGTACTTTCATGATCCTGTATTATTGCGTTAACATAACAAGTTGAAAGGACATGACTTTGGTTCGCGCGTGTGAATTGCCCAATGACATTAGAAGTGTGATTCGCTATAATGGATTTAACATTTTATAGTCTGTAGCTGGTTTTGTCTAATAGGTGATAGACAGCCGCTTCGTGGTATGTTCATGACCGCTAGATCGTCCTCTTGTTGATCTTTATAAATAGCCTCACTCGATACAATTCCAGTCATAAATGTTTTAATGGCAACAGATTTCGTGTCTATTGATTGTGGTGTACCGTAGAATGTAATTATTTTTCACCTTTGCCAACTCGATCCCATATGGTCACAGCGAAAAAGACAGATGGAAATTAAAGACTATCAGGCTATCATCATGGCTATTCGCTAATATCCTTGCTAACCAACAACTGTTGAATATAAAAAAATTAGAATATACCTCTGGTTGTAATTATTTTGAAAGTGTTCTCTGTTGTATTATAAGGAATAGAATACTTAACAAGATTGCTTTCCAAATATTTTGTAACTGTCCATGACTAAACTTTACTACTGATAGATGAAAATAGGTTTCCACATTCTACGCTAGAATGCCATTTAAGCATCCTTTGCTACCTACACCAAAACCTCATTCATATAATTCCTCATCAAACCGTATCACATCAAACCAAGTCTTAATATACGTTGTCAAAACGTACTACACAACATTATACCATATGGTACGTGACTGTACCACACACGACTATACTATGTCTTACCATACAATATCCCACCAAACAAAAACATACCAAGCCATACCACATCAATGTTACTTTATGCCCAGACTAGAAAACACTGTTGTTGTCATCCTCATATCGATGGCGCAGTAATCGAGGCAATTCAAAATATTTTAACCTCTTTTTGATGTTATGCCCAAACAGAGGATAGAACTTAAAAAGTAAATTTAGAAAGTGTCATAGATGAAATCCCCTCTATGCACTCTGTATATTTGATTAATACGGCTGTTGTCATATTCACACAGCTGTTATCCTTAAACATGCAAGTGGTATAGTAGTTTTCATGAAACAGGTGCTTTTGAATATTGTTTCTTCCCAACACCATCTTTAAGTTTACATATATAATTAATTCACTTTGACACGGTAAGCACAAACCAATTTCCCAGAGACGCAGTCAAAGTGTATCGAAGGACTATCAACTTCTAGCTCACAGTGATCATATTTACTCAACGAGGCATCTTTCAATGCCTCTGCCATACTATGTGCTGTGTGTTGTCGTGAAAACAAATGCGCCATCTGCTATCGCTTGAAACAAGCCAGGTGGACAGACTTCTTTCAAGAGATATTGCTTAAGTCAAAGGCATGCCATCATCATTAGACGCTCCCAAACCCCTTGTAGTTTATTTACTTATTTTGCCTTTGACCTAATTTACAAAAGAAAATAGCCTTTTTTGAACATACTTTTGAAGTATTAACTAAACCCGCAATACTTTTCTTCTAACACTGATGACCTATGTTCCTCAGAATACAGTAAACGACAACAATGTTGAATGTGTTATGTATGTAGGATAGAAAATTGATCAATAAGTGAGAAGCAAGCCAACGATTGGGCACCGAAGTACAAAAAATTGAACAGAAAAACAAAAAGGTGGAGGTAATACGTATCAATCGTAATAAATGGTTCGATACAAAGATATAACCTTTACTCTGATGCACAGACGAAAAGGTCCTTGCTTAGTATTGCACAACTAATTGAGGCATTCTTATTAAAATTGTGTGGACAGTGCCGTATTAAACAAGTGCAGAGCTCGCAGCACTAGAATTTATGGAGGCCCTACTCTTACTATCAAATAATGTATGTATACGTTACTACTGTTCTGCATTTGTTTTGTATTTACATGACACTTTTCAAATATTTCGAATTGGAAAATTTGCGAATAATATCGAACAAGTTTCGTAACAGCTCGTGCTCGATATTAAGAAGTGCAGATGGTTTGTTCTGTCTTGTCCCGTGGTACTTCACTATTTTTTCTTAATTCTCTTAAGCATGGAAAATGAATGCTCTCCAGAGCAATTCGTCAGAGTCAAGCACAAGTAAATGCATAGGGAAGTTTTAATGTTACGTAAACAATTTGGATTTTTATAGAACTTTTTGCCCTTGGATGGAGCCCCTCTAGGTGTGGGACTCGTACCACGTACTGCTAGGCTAATCACACACTTTGTCTGGATTGTTAGAGGAAACAACAGGGCAGGTGTAGTTTGAAATAGCAATGAAGTTTCTGAACATTTCAAGCAACACTCGTTCATTTCTATAGGGAAACATAATACAGATTTCGGTTGTGTATAGCCCACTTGGGTGCTAAGAATGCTGCTTAAACTAGACACGTCCCTTGTTCCTTGTATTGTCTATATCATTCAACTCTCTTCAGTTATACAACTTACAAGTTATAGTGATCTGTGACGTACAATGACAATTTTACCTTCAAAAGTTCATATAGAAGAAGTGGGCATCCCTGATTGCATGTTTATTTACTAAAACGGTAAATGTAAACAAAAAACTTAAAGAGCTGCATGTGTCCTTTGTTGCCGTGGAAGGTCTCAAACATTGACTATCTGAAGATAGGCCTAGAAACTACAACCCGACCCAGCATTAAGGACTTATTATTGAATTGCCTGGCAGAGAGAGTATATTAATGCAAAGAGTGTATGAGCTCCTGTCAAGTTGTGTTCTCAGCAATAGCACTTCCGTAGGACCTGTAAGCAAATTATTACTTTTCTGTGGTAAATAGTGGGATGTAGTACCTTAAGAAACGTCTCAGGAACCAAACCAAAATAGGATCATATTGACATAAGAAATGCAAACTTTTCTGTTTGAATTTCTTGCGAAGACACAGATAGCACTTTGATGATTGAATTCAAGGTCAGTTCCACTAGACCTCATAAGACTCTCCTTAACATGATAAAAGAAGAAGGCTTACAATCAATTCTTCTTTAACAAGCACAGTCAAAGGTTCACGGAACAGCGAATTAGGCTTATTAGAATAAAAGTGGAAAAGTAATCACTGTCATGCCAGTAATGCGTCCTGATTACTTTTCCGCAATCTTAACTTCAAATCGGAATTAAACTAGCAAACATTAGCAGCGTATTATTTTGTCGGAGTGTTTTCATCTACGACATATTTTGTTGTAAACTCCCCTTCAAGGGACGTTCACTCTTAAACATTTCTTTAACAAATCTCTAGATTGTGAAAACCTACCGGATTGAAGAAAGCCTTCCTGGTAATGTCGTTGATTATGTTGTAAATTAATTGATAAGTCGACTATTTCAAGCACGATCGTTAATGGAATTTGGTTGTAAATATATTTTCTGATCTACTACTTTGCTCAGCAAGTCTGTGAACATGGTTCCCATGACATAATAGAGATCAGATAGAGATTTTTCATACAGCAACAGAAATCATTATAGCACGCAGTTTTTCAACTTTCTCAAGCATTTGGTCTGGTTCTTCTGGTTCAATTCAAAACTTTAGCAAAAGGAACGTCAGAAAATACTCCTAAGACTTAAAGAAATCTTACAAAGTTGTCATTAGCATTGCGATAAATATCCCTTTAGTATTTACTGCTTGAGCTTGGTGATCTAAATGCCTTCAACCTGTTATTAGGACAATGATTACTACATCAAAAATTCGGAAAGGTGGTAATCCCTAGCAACGTGCCACTAAGGTTCGATCTCGGACATTAAATTGTTGTAATAGTAATTGTCATTTACACGCATTCTCACGTCTGCAGTTTGCTAAAGTGGTTATTTCAAGTATTTGTGTGTAGACAAATAGAAGAACTGCATTTTATCAAAATACAGGCATGATTTTAAATCTGGAATGGTGTGGGTTGTTTTTAAACCCATGTACACAATCTACACAATATGTTATTGGATTTTCGTAGCTAGCTAGTTATTATTCAATATTAATAATTTCAATGTAAATCAATTAATATTGCAACAGATAAACAAATATTTTTAGTCTTACTTCTTAGTCCTTTCAATTTTGGAAATATCATATTTGAAGCTAGTTTTTTTTTATTCTTGCTTCATCTTTGTTTATATACGAGTCACAATGGTTCCACTTAAAAACTAGACCTCCCCCTGACAGATATTTTTTCTATTTATGATTAAAACGACGAAAAATAAGTATAGCATATATAGATTTTGCGGGGTGGATACACCCTTTTGTTACTTGGCACAAGTTTAAAAAATCGTTTCAGAACATAATATTAGTCCTGGAGGACTTGTACGATGTATTCTATAGTCTCGTTTCTACTCAGTCTATACTTTGTTCCTCTCTAGAAATTGTACTCTCGTAACTAAAGCTCTCTTAAAGTATATTTGACTCATTTATATGGCAAAGTTATAACATACAGCCGTCCATTAAAGACACAAGTAACACTGGTCGTCTTGATTATGGAAACAGTATAGAAATTAGTCCTTGTACTCAAAAATAGCTCCATCAAACGCAGGTAGTAAGCGAAGTTAAATGCTTCGTATTTTGCACACCATTTGACTTTTCAATCGCCTCCTTACTAATAAAGCATGTGCTTTTCTCTTGATGTAGATCCCATATCCTGTGCCTTTCGACTAAAGCCTTGATTATCAATGCAATAAATATTCAGTAACTATACAGATTGTTCTGGCGGTAAAAACAGAGCGTGAAACAAAACGTGGTTTCTGTATAACCTCTTTCGCTCAAAATTGCGTAAATCCACCATTTCAGTCCTACCATAGTTTGGATTAAAAATAAACAATTGTCGTTTTGTTTTGAAAATCAGTATTTACTTATAATTTAATTCATATCGATTCTAATTTTGTTCCTGTACCTTTCTAGAACCTAAAAGCGTTGACCGACTGTTGTCTCAGTTGGCATCCTTCTCCTCGTAACTAATAAGGTTATTTAAGGATTAATATTTTACAATAAAGTTTTTACCCTAGGTCTTTAGCTCTCGCTCGTATTTTTTCACGCTAGGTGAACGAATAAAAAGGTGGGGCTTTCTTAACCTACATTGAATTATTATAGTGAAGCATTATCCGAAAACTTAAATTTGGAATATTTTGTGGAACCACTTCCTTCCAGTGAGAAATGAGACTTTCGTCTAATATTACATTTTTTACTAGCTCGTAGCTACTTTAGGGAGATTTACAACATTTATTTCAGATTTTATACCAAATAATCCCAGCTCAAGATTATAGTGGGGTCCAAGAAGCTTAATCGTAGAGGCAGTGATACTTCTATAATAACACAGCAACGTCACTGATAAGAAAGTAGCAAAATAAAGGATTTATCCATGACAGCTATTGTTTTTAAATGAATTGATTGGAGATGATATAACAGGGAACTGTTTAATTACTATTAGCTGCGGTCCAAAGCAAGCCCATTGCTACTCACAAAACGATAACACAGATTCCTTTTGTAATTTTTTAATTAAGTTGAATTATCACACTCGTTTTAATGCGACTGACTATACGAGCCTTAGTTAAACTAAACTGCAGGCACGGCCACTCAATAAAACAACTACAAGCAGATGCCCCGAGTACTGAGCTAGGAGGACGCTGTTTCTCAGGAGCGAAGTTTTAATACCATGATCTGTGTTTATCAGTACAAACATATCTTAGGTCGATTCCTTGGATGCTAATATATGTTTAAATCATTTCCAGACTGCTTTCTGAGCATGACCAATTTTATTTGGTAGCCATCTAAAGATTTCGTGCCTGGCCACTCCTACTCGAACAAACCAAAGCCCACAATAGTTAACCAAAGCGTCTTGCTTGATCTTTATCTGTTGTGAGTATACGTCACCTTGAGCACTAAAAGTACTAACCGAGTGGATAAACTTGCCGAAAAATTGAGAACAAGGAGAGGAATGAGTAACATCTTTTCCTTCTGTTCCTCAATCAAAGGAGCGAACAAGGATGCAAAACTAACCAAATCACCTTAATCAGCCAAGATAGAATGGAGATAACTATCTTTGATTGTAGAAACAGCAATACAAACAGTTGATGGTAAAGCATACTGAAAACTGACGCCATGCACGTGGAAGAAACCTTTCATGTGTTTGGCGATGTAGTCATGCTGCTGGAAAATCAATAAAAGCTGGAAAGGCAAACACGCTGATGATAAGAAACAGGTTTATTTGTAGTTAAAATGTGGTGTGATGCTACATATGATGTGGATGACATGCTCCCACGAATCTGCGAACGGCCGATGAGAAACACAGAAAAAGTGACATACGTTTTAACAAACGAACTGGATAAGCCAGATATCCCTTTTAAGAAGGAAATTGTTTTTAAACAGTGTTTTCAACAGCTTTGTCTTGTATTATAACCTTGGGAATAAATGTGTTCTAAGAGAAGCGCATGGTACAAAGGAAAATAGCATTAATTTACTATTGCAACTACTAATGAAACAAGGCGATGCATATGCTCCTGTGTTTAAGCCTCTGGCTATAAATACATGAATAAACAATGCAAGACAAATGGCATTTCTCCGTGTTCTGTCTTTATTCCATGATAGTTTTCTTGAATCACCCCCTTGTATAACTTTATCACTCCTCTTGTACACCTTCATCGCTCCTCTTGTACACCTTCATCATCCCCTTGTACTCGTCCATCACCTTGCACATTAAAACCAGCAATTCAGAAACTAAGGATTGTTAATTATATCGCTGATAGTTTCTAGCTTCATTTTGAGGGCTACAGTCTCCATTTTTAAGACGAAAATGTCTTTACTTTCATGTATGAATCTTTTTCATTCTTACATCAGTTTAGTACATTACTAAACGCCCTAAAATACTAAACACGTCAGATTTTTATTTTAGAGGAAACCTTAATTAATCAGAGTTGTGGGAAGGGACGTGATCCTTTTCCTGAAACTTTTCGTGTCGCAAATGACCTCAGCGCTTTTTATTCTATAGATCTTTTCATTTCTTTAGTGACCCCTGCAGAGCTAACAAGTGCTGTTGTAGCTTTGGAGTTTTCATGTCGGCACATGCAATGTCTGTAAATGTGCTCAAAAATTGTGTTGCATAATCAATAAAAACATCACTGGTGCTTTGTGATATTTATAATGTTTTCGTATGTTGCAAAATTTTCACACACAAGTAGGCGCTTTCGTGCTTAATAACAAAACTAAATAAATATTTGTTTGCAGCTAACAATAAACTTGTCCGATCGATTTCAGATTTTCTTGATAAATTACTCTAAACGAAGTGGGGCTACTCTGGCAAATTATTAAAGCCTCCTTGGTCTAGTGAACAAGACAGTGACCTTTCAAGGCTGAGGTAGCGAGTTCAAATCCCTGTAATCGCATTGGCAACAGAATGGGGCCACTATGAGAAAACGCCTATCTCTTTTAAGGGGTTCACAATATGTACTACTGTAGTACTAGTATATGACTGATAAAATATAAAATTTGTGACTTTACCCCTTGTGGAGGAGAGGACGATCCAACCCTGAACTTTCGACATACAAGTCTATAATATGTGAACATAACAAATTTTGTATTCAATTACTCCTCTAAGGGAATCTGCTAAGCGTGATAAGTAGTGATGGGAAACAGGAAGCATTTCATACACTCAATGTCGTTTATATATTCTCGAATTCTTTGTTTAAGTTCCATACCCGGCATGAAACACCCAAAAGATACTGACAAGCAACTTGAAAATTTATGATGCTTTTTTGTGGTCAGCTACTGGCTGAAGTGGGTTGTACTTATGGAGACAATGCCGCCCAAATTAACGGAAAACGAGGGTAGTGTCATAAATTCAATTTCCTCTGATTTTGCTTTGTTTTTGTATATTTCTATTCCTCTAAGTCAAAAAGTCCGTCGGAAGTCCTTCCTTTATAGGGACTGAAATGGCTGTTTGCATCTTGCAATTTTACGAAGATCTCTGTCCCATAAAGTGTCAAGGCCCATCTAAGACGTAACGTTTTTGATTGCATACTCAATGCATACGTATTTGCCTTTAAATACAGGGATTGTTATAAATTCCTGAATAATGATCAATTTCCCTAAAATAAACTGGATATCAGTCATGTCATCTTTGCATGCTAATTTGATTTGAAATCAAGCTATAAATGTTCCTATCTTGAACTCGTGAGCTATATACTGGAGACAGAAATTCTCCCCTTTATTGTTTTGCAAGTTTAACACATTTTTCCATCCTGTATTTTATGGACACTTTAGAAGCATTTAGTTACTTATGTGGTTTGCTTCAGTGGTTTTCTATATACACATCCGATTGATGTTACGTCGTCAGATGTAAAATATAAAATCTTCGTAGCTTCTGTCGTCAAAAGTTGAAAAATATTCAAGAAAAGTAAAATAAACATGTTTCCCATAAAATACGTTCCCTCTTTAAAGGTCTGGATCAGTTGATTTGATTGACCTAAACACGCATAAACAGTCATCTGACCTTACTTACGTCTCTCTCTAAAACAACTTTGATGAATTATTTACAAACTTGGTTATTAAAAGCTGCTGAAAGCATTTTCGGAGGTTCCTTTAAAAAATCTGAATGTCACCTTTATATTCAAGCCATGAAGTCAAAAGATGACTCACATATTCTTTGCAAAGTGGACCGTGCTTTAAGGTTATTTAACAGCCTGAATAGGACCCTAAGAAAACTGAGTTTTTCTGAATCAAATAGATATCGTCAAAAGCGGTACACTTTATTGTGCCTGGCCTAAAGTATTAACAAATGTATACAGTGAACGAAAAACAAACAACTATCTCCTAAGAAAATCTACACCCAAATTTGAAATAACTTCTTGTTTAAAGCACTTCTTCCTCTTTTTGCCTTCACCATCTTCTACTTTCAAGGACACTGCTGGCATGCCCCTCACTCACATACACTTACATACACCTCTTGGTACACGCATTCATCTGTATTCATCAACTATCATCCGGATCTAAGCATCCATTCCCAATGGTATGCAAATGTTCAAGGTGATTATGATAACCTTCTTGATCATTGGTTTACAATTTGATGGGAGCTGCCAATTAAATCGTTATAGTGTGGGGTACCGCAGTAAAAGCATAGCAGTAGTGTTCGTCTTGCATGCGGAAGATTGTGAGTTTGAATCCACAACCAGATCATATCAAAGAGTTAAAAATGGTGCGTAATGTTTCCCTGATTACAACTCAGCACTGACAGGATAGCTTTTGGAAACTGAGTACACCGTGCTACCACTGGGCCAGCACCCCCCACCCCCCTGAAGCATTTACTGTACTTGCACATCTTTTGTCACCCAAAGGTTAAGAAAACGGAGATGGATGCCGCCCTATACATCAATTAGAAATGGTGTTGGAAGTAACTTTGACTTTATGTGTTTAGGGTAAGCCACAGAAACACCGGTTACAAAAATTAATTATAGCATATACCTTTAATATAAACCGCAGGAAGGTTGCCATCGCCATAACATTTTAAAGAGTCATAAATTTTGTGAGTTTATCTTGTGGCAAACAAGAGAAAACCATTCTAGGATGTTTCTTTAAAAAATGATGCCAAGGAAGTGGAAGTATATATATACTGTGGTATCCAATGTAATCAGGAAAGGTAATCTGGGCCATTTTAAGGATTATTACAACCTCCTTATGTGAAGTAACCAACCTTTTTTTAATGAGCTAACAAAAACCAATACACTTTGATTAAAATGCCTTTTCAATACAATGCAAAAGTTTGACTTTTACTTTTACGCTATCTACAATGCCATAAAACACTAAAGAGCACACGACCAAAAAGTCCCAGGATTTAAAGTCAAGCTGATCGATGACATCTACAGAAGAGAATAATTGCAGAAGTAGAGTAACTTAGTCAATTGATTTAAGTGTATATGGTCGTAATCCAGCCATTTAAGGAATAATAATACCTTACTTCATCCCGTTCCCGTGTCTTAATTCGTCTAACCAAATCAAAATACTCATTTCAAGTTGAAATTAATCATGCTCAATAGGTTATCATGCCCTTGTTTGAATCAACTAATCCGAAAATCGTATAAATGTCTTTGGGTATTAATAATACATCCATGGATTGCTTATCTTTGCCTCAAATATGCACATAGCAGGGTGCTGGGTTAATTGTGGTGAACGAAGTTATTTGCTTACGTGCTGCTCATCAACACAATACATCTTACAAATACATTGCATTTGAGTTAGAATATGTTGAAAGGCATCTTCATAATTCTTCTCTATAAAGAGTAACAGATGATTTCCTGACATCCTACTCACAACATGAGCATGATTGGAAAAGATGTGTAAATTACATAGGGAATAATTGAACATATTTGGTATTTCTTTGTGTTTAAAATTCGGAAAACTCGTCATTTTATTTGGCAAGGACAAACGTTAAGGACACGACTGACAACAGTTATAACAGTTTAAGCTTCTTTAAGAATACCAGAATACTTGTGCATTGTTTAGATAAATCTAGGGTCTTCAGGTGTTCACAAAAAAGAATTACTAATAGTTATTGATTTGGCTTGTAAATACGAGGCTATTAGTTCAGGAAGGTCTTTTCTATTTTATGGAGGCTTGATAATTGTTTTCTAATTAAAGTCCATTACTTGTTTCACAAGATATAAGTTACGTTGTTGTTTTATGGTAAATTTCTGATAATGATAATGATGACACATGTAGCTTACAATTGTTTGTAAACACTGTTGGCTTCAATAAGTGCCCTTTTCACGATCTCGATGTATTTCAAGATTAATCGAAGCTTTTAGTCTATAATAAAGAGCGTTCTTGGAGGCCCAAGGCCCTCAAATTAAGCTAATGTGACTTCGTCTTCCGGTCATTAGCATACTAACTTTCTAAACTCCTATCACTCTTCCTATATTTCAAATATTATCAAAATATCTTAATATCAATCCTGGAGTTATTACATACAAATATATCCAGCAGTGTGAAACTCGAGCAGAACCTGCTGACGATAATCAACTTTGTTGATAGACTATTTGCAAATATGGATGGATGCACCGATTTCCATAGCAGAAATCGTTGCTTGGTTGCCATAGCTGTGAACAGCAATTTCAATGTTTAAAGTTATTGTAGAGGGTGTAACCAATCACCTTAGTACGATCAGCAATGTTTATACATCGTGGTCGATTCTATTGTCATTCGAACAAAGACAAGCTAATCATAGTCTTGATTAGGTGCAATTTAATGCAGATGAAGTCAGGCTCAATTGTTGATAAGGGCAGTTAAGATAAAGCGCAAGATCATTTCATGTTAACCTCGGTTGCAATGAAATGATAAAACACGATAATTAGTTGTTGACTGATTTGTGACCATAGAAAGCACAGCTCGAGAGTTTCAAATCATCATCATTATAATATAAAGACAGCTGGCCCAACACTTTAGTGGCTAATCTTTTTGTAAGAGGCCAAATCTACACAGCAGGAGTCTATGGGATATTAACTCAACGGTTTGTACTTCATCTATTTGCAGTCATCATGTTAAGGTTTGATATTAAGAAACAGCTCCCTCCCACATAAAAAATAGAATACAACGGGAAAGTGTCTGCCTCTTGAAGGAGGTTAATTTGATCAGGAAACGTTGGAAATTGGGCAATTAGCTAAAATAGCAATCGACTCCTGCAGACCATCATCGTTTATTCTGTTCATATCAACAATCTAATAAACCTGTAAGACAACTTGCCGGGTCGTTAACTTCTCCCCATTCAAGCATTTGAATACTTTATGACATACTTGTTTACGATCATTTAAAAGATATTTCAACATTGAAAGCATTGTTTACAAAGACGTGAAGTTCAACGTGTCGTATTGTCCGAGAGAATACGTTATTACAGCCAACGTCATTGCCAGTAGAAATTTATATGGGCAAAAACATGTCGGAGGAAAAACGTCATAAATCACTGGACGTTTTGACCAATTTTGGAAAAGGTTTGCTTCAGAGTTTCTCAAAAAGTTTATCTTTGAGATGGGCAATTTTTTCGTTCAACTCTTACTGACTTTTCATCAATATCATCTAGACCTTTTTTATTCCAAAGCATAAAGATAACGCGTCAACTACAGCTTGAAAATAAACATCTGCGAACCAAGGCAAAATGATGAGGCACTTTTGTCAAATGGTGCATGCAAATTAAAACGAAAACTCAGGAAGGCTGAACGCCAACTGAATGACTTGAATTTCAAATCTGATCTCCGAAACTGCAGGTGGATGTGTGATGGCTTGACCATTGGGTTCACCGGGAATAGTTAATAATTATTCCCTAGGGCATGAATAGATAATGCCCACTGTGCTTTATACATAGCCCAAAGAACGATGGGAGATCTAACGTCAGGAACGAGGTTCGATTACTAGCATGCTTCCCTTATTAAGAACTATGGACCTATTTCTTGCAGTGTGGGATATATTACTCGTTGGAGTGGACTTATGAAATGAAATGGTAGAGACAACCTTAATCATTGATCCCCGTATTAAAATTTACGTGCCTAATGCTCCATGTGTGGGGTCTTGTGAAGGTGCGCTAATTTATGAAAGACATTTGTGTAATGCTGAGATTAATCCTGATATCAAGTGCAAGTTGACAGAGCAGCCACTTGATGTTGAGTGCAAGGTTTTGCACAGGAACCTTTACCACTTCAAACTATGAGTAAAAAGTATCATATGGCATCTTTACGAATCACTTTTTTACAAGTATTCAGTCTGTGTAAAGTAGTTCCTTCCATCGTTGGATAAGCACTATATTTCAGTCAGAGGAAAGATAACAATGTTTTTCTTCCTAGTCATATTTGAGATGGAAATATGACACGATATCAGTGTGTAAGGAGATGTCATTTGATAGGGATACCGATCCAGTGTTTTTGTTATTGAAATAATAAGACAACTGTGAAAAAGGGTAAAAACTTAAATTTTTGGACCACACAGCTAAAATTAAGAAAGATTGTTTAATAATGAAGTACGTTAGCTAGACTGCGAACATTGTTGGTGACCGGATTTACTTGGTTAAAAACCGCTACAGAGAAACTAATAATTAACAATCATATTCCAACAAATCTAACTTGGAATGTACAGTAAACGAGACAGTACAGTACACGTCAATCATTTTCCTAGAGACATGATCAGAAATGTTAAGTGATTACTATTTTTAAAGTAGGCTATGCTACAGTTCATATAGCAGCGCTTAAGGCATAGCTGTAACTCGAAGCTCAGTAACATCTGTTGGTATTATCTAAATTCTTCTTTTCCATTGATTTAGATATCAGCTGTGAAAAAACTGTGCATTCGGCTGTGAAAGTGAAAACACGAGGGTAGCAAGACGTATTGCTTGAATAAAAGTAAGGAAGACCTCTAACTATAAGGGCAACGTGATCTACGCAGTTGTTTTCCTTACAAACAGAAAGTTAGAGAAAAAGTTCAGAAATGACTTCATGGACATCGCAATCTACGCATGCGTTCGACGGGGAACATTGGATTGACTTGTCATATGAGCGCCGTTTGACTAGATCTCAATTTTATTGACAAATTCTCATCAAACGTAGCTTGCTATCTCATGAGAACTAGGCTGGCAGAGCTAACTGAGATATCACTTTTGCCAAGATGGATCTCGGTTACACGGACTGAATTCTTTCCATGTGAAGCATCCAGCCCTTCTTCCTGTTCTGTCCTCTTCTGCTCACTTCCTTTTTTCTCCTTCTTTTTCTCGACAATTTTTGCTTTTCAGATAGATCTACAATCTCAAGAAACAAAGGCACAGAACTTTTCACAAGGAGACATCATCGTGATACCAGTGGAATATCGCCGTTTTCTAATTCTTTTATTATAATGAGTATAAAGTGGGCGACCTTTGCTAAATATGTAGGTAACTAAACCCCATAGTATTTCACTAAAATCTCTTTTATCCAACATTTTAATATTTTTAACTACAGTACCCTAGTAAGAGTATCTAATGCTGTAATTATAATGCGGTTTTTATAAAAACACTCACCCTAATGACAAGCTTTTGAATACATCCTTCAATCATTGCTGTCATCTGTCTGCTCTTTGTTGCCTACAGAAGATAAAAATGGCTACTTTCATAGATCAGCCCGAGGTAAAAACCTAAAACATATGCTCATGTGTAACATGTCATATAAAACCACAATATTGAAGTCTGATAGTCACAGATAGATTTTTCGTCTCATGTGTTAAAACAATTCATTGAAAGTTTCGGCTACTAATCAGTGTAATAAGCATAATACGTAATAACACAATCTATGTTGTCTTCATCAGCATGTCAACAAAGTCCCAGTAGTAAATGTGTTCGATCCTAATGCACAATTCGTAAATTTGATATTCTTATACCGGTTTTTGACACATACGTAGAGAACACTGAAATAAAATTCACGCCTACAAATGGCATCACTTAACGGCAGCAGTTCATGTTTTCCATATCTAGTGTCCATGAAAGATCGTTTTTTCTTTTTTAAACCCATTTAAACACAAGATCACTAGCAGTATCCACTTATCTATTCAAGTGTGGTACTAGTAGGCACCAGATATGCCTAACAAAACTAAAAATGATTTTAAGTACAACATGATTTAAATACGGGATCAAGCATCTCTATGCGTGTCTACTGGAGGCTGATTCTTTTTATATTTTGCAGTCTAAAGACGAAATATAGCGTTCGAGAGAAAGAGCAAGCAGTTTGCACAGGACAAAGAGTACATAACAATAAGTAAGGTGTTATTAAAGCATTCCAGTAATCTATTTACAAAGAAGTATTGCAATAAAATAAAGATTTTAGTCTTGGTTTCTGATAGTATGAATCTTTTGAATGTCACTTTAGGTTTTTTTTAAAGCTTTCAAACATAGCTACATCAATATTGTTGATCGATTCTGGCATTCAAATAATCCACTTATTGTGATAACAAATCTTATTTATTGGTCAATTGAAACAATATGACCTTTTTATTGTTTTCTTGATCAATCTTTAAAGCTTGGAAACTTTAAATAACCTTTTTTCATTGTATTGAAGATATTTGCCATACTACGTTGCGTCAGTTCTCTTGCTCATTAGTTGTGTACCTAGTTTTCATATCTAAACATTTTAATGTTTACATGAATGAGTATACACTTGAAAGTTAAGCAACATCATATTGCTCTTATTGCCCGAACCTTTGATATGTAGAACTATATTAATCATGGAATAAAAAATGAAAGCATAAACATTAATTATGCTTAATCTACAGTCCTTGTAACAAATTTGGCACGGTTATTTACGAAATCTATAAAATTCACCGCAATTCAGGTGCTTGTGACAACTAAAATTACTCTTAAACTTTCGTCGGCCGCTGCATAACACATAACTGAGACAAAAGGCGAGATTTCCCTCGAGACTTTAATAATTTCTTTACAGTAGCAGAAGTCATACGTTTTATCCATGTAATTACGTAACAAATTGCAATATAACAGCAGTACCAGTATAGGAACAACAGAAATAAAAGCCCATTTCAATGTAATCTCTTCCAAGTTTCGTAGTCAAGACCTTGGTACATAGTCGTTTCGGCGTTGTTAACATTTCGCTTACAAACCTTTCAAAGCCTCAACTGCTGTTGTTTCATCCCATTTCATCCCAAACAGAGACATCCATGGATGTCATTTGCCCCATGAAGCGGTCGTATGGCAAACAATTGAACTATTTCTAAATGTTTGTGTACAAAAATGTTGAGTAAACATGTGATTGCAGGGTACAAGGAAAGTTTCAGGGTACATATTAAAAACTGATCAATGCCGTTACTTCATAAAACTAGATTATTCCTGCTAACTGGCCTTGTATGTTCTCTGCTTATTATAACGCAGAAATGGAGAAGCATTTAACCTCGTATCCAACAAAGGGAGATTTACAAGTCATATCCCTTCTTGGTACAAAGTGAAATCTAGTAAAACGCAAATTAAATGCCGGGGCTTCTTTCATTCTACAAAGCGATAGATACCTAAATGTCCAGCATTAGTAATATTGAACCAAATAAACTAGAGTGTCGGCATGAGCAAACAAGGTTGTATTCCCTTACTCAAGCCCTCTGAGCCTTTGAATGCTAAGTGTAAGAGGACTGGTAACGAGAAAAGAGATTGGCCATGAAAAAATGTAATAATAGCAATTATTAAAGTAATATATCGACTAAAAATTGAATGCTTCGGAATCCCATAAACGTGATTTTAAGGACTGCATTTATTCAATGCAAGATCAATAGACAAGAATTTGATTAAGTTATTAAGAAAAGAAGATTTAAGGTATACACTAAGGATTTACTACAGTGTGTAAGTCAGCGTATCTTTTTATTCAAAAATAAGACAGTAGCACAAAACCGCATAAGCCAATCAAAATGCGTAATGTCTTTGTTCTCAGTTGAACCGGAAATACCTCATGTTTAATTAAAAAGGCACTACCAAGCAGGCAAAAAAGCAAAACAGCGATGAAGATGTGTTCTTTAAAGCGAATATTTTCAGCCAGAAACCTGTTTCTGGTTACTTGTTTTGCTCACGCGGTACTCGACGTTTACCAGTAAAGTAACAAAGAAAGACCAATGGTAAATGTCCATACGTCATCTGTTGTAAGCCACCAGTCTCATCTTTTTAAGGATAAAAAAGGTCGAAATAGAGGCAGTTTCATAGGAATTTACAGTCTGAAGTAAAAACATTACCTACTTTACAATTAATTTGTGCCTGTATGTTTTGGGGAAGGAGGAGATGGGAAAAAGTGCATTTGTTCTAAAAACTACTGCTATTATTCTTATTTCCTTCAAATTTGTTTCAAAAGCTCTGATATTACGGATGTCAAGGCTATCAAGCGTGGAAATGACATGTGAAATGTGTGAAAGAATGCAGCAACAGAATGAAAAACATATTTTTTGCGACCATTTCATAACAGTCTGAACAATATTGGACGTATCTTATACTTAATCTAAGATCAAGTGAGTAGACTTGCAACAGACACAAAAAGTCGGTATATTTTCTCATGGAGGGATAAATGTTTGGATTTACATAGATGGCAGGTAACATTCAAAGTTAGTGGGTCAATTGTCTACATGGGCAGTCCTTCATCTCTATTTCGGTACCAGGTAACTTTCGATCTTAAAGACGTATCTCCACTAGATGATTTTCTTGACGAAATGGATTCTAACTGCCGAAGTGTCCTGGATATGATGCATGAAATTTATAAAGTAAAATCGAATCCATTTAGTTCTGAATTAATTGAAACAAGTAAATGACATTGGCTAAGTGGTATAGCTCGCATTTAATCTCTCTCTGGAAACATCTATCTGGTCTGCGACAGATAATTCTGGCGTACGTCATGCTTGCATCCTACTTGGGCACCTTAAAAGATACATGAACAAGCAGGTATCATAATTCGATATATCTTTTCACGCAGGTTTATCCAAACTGGTGTTTTTGGTAAAAGAGTTTTCAATTAGCTGCTATCAGTTAATATGTCGTTTGGGGACAGAAAACTGTAGCCGCTGGTTAAAGTAGTAATTGCGGTATTCAAGATGATAGGATTTAAATCTCATTAAGGGTGCTTGTGCCCTAAATGCGCACTTCCATTGGAAGATTTTTGTCATGAACATTGCCGAAGATTTTTGTCACAAGACTTGTCAAGCAGTTTTAACTTTTCGTCGCGCGCTTGGCGTTCGTTTAAATATGAGCCAATAATATATAAAAAAATGATGCAAACACCGATTGAAAAACGTAGTTATTTAACTAGTCACGTCTATTGAAGATGCGGCTTAAGGAAAGTAAACACGAGAAAGGTGTATCTTCGGAATTGCATTTATGATATTCAATCTCGTTCTTACACCAAAACCATATAGATTTCTAACGTTCGGGAAATCTTCAGGTTTTGTAAACTTGTAATTCACTCCTGTCAGTTCTAATCCAACAACTAACAGGGTCTAAGACCGACTTCTGGTGAGTACTCTATTCAAATTTTAGATTTTATGTGAGGGCGCAGACCACTCTGTTATATATTGCAATTGGGTTACTACCCTAAAAAGGGACGACAATTTTAATTATTACAAAGGTGACTCATTGAAATTCTTTCATGGTGAGTACAAGCTCTTCCTTGTCTTTGGAATTCCTTGTTATTGACTTCTACTGTTATACGTAGGAGTATAAAAGATAAAACCGACTCACCACAACCTATATAGCTCATTTCGATGTTATTCTTCAACAATTGATAGACAAAGTTTTATCCCCTTACAGTTGATTAAGTAGACTCTCTCCACTAACATAAAGTAAAAGAAAATTTGTACCTAAAACGTATTGTAGGTCAATACCTAAGGATCCAACGTGGCACAAGTCTTTAAATGTTATGATGAAATGCGATGGTTGGAGGAATACGCTCCCTGGCCCAGCAGTTTTAGATATTGTGACTCATAAACATTAAGGAAATAATTAGAGACTCGGAAGCGCAGAATTACATTAAGACTTTATTTGAGGACGGATCTAACAGACGAATTTTAACTAATTCATATGCCGACATTATTCGTGTTCTTACCAAATTAGGTCACATAAACAAACAGAAATGAAGTGGAAATTACAAGTGTAGTAAAAACGAAATTATTAATTCTAACAATATGACAAAGCCCTTTATTTTCAATGAGTACGTATATTTCTCTAAATAACAGAGCTGCAATTGTTTTAGATTTTCGTGTAGTTGGATAGAAGGCGAATTTGCAGAACAGGCTGCCAGAGTGGTAAACAAGGCGTTCCCTAACTATTGCTGTGGATATTGCTGGTAATATTGGTGTTAACACTAATCTCACAGTATTTTACGAATGGAGCGCTACAAGGTTGCATTTTACCAACCGTAGTATTATGATATTCGGACTGTAATTTGTGAAATATTTTGGAAGAAGTGCTTGTAAAGTGGAAGAAGCACATTTTTATAAGAAACATGCATAAGCAATAGCCAATCATAGACAAGAAAGGAAAACGACAAAGACAAAATGAAGAAATAATGCATTATTAGAAGAGCCTAAGTGAAAAAAAACGAATTCTTCCTGCCTACATAGTACTGATATTCTTGTTTTAATGTAGATAGACTCCAATACGCTTAAATAAAAGGATAATCTACTGTCCAACTACCCGCCCTTATACATTTTGGCGCATTCTGAATTTTCTCGAAATGTTGGCCTATGACAGAATCGCATGATTTGGCAGTCATTTTAGTCGTTTTATGAAAGGGTTGCCATATACATATGCTTTCCGTTCTGGCGATTCATACCCTGAAGAGTGTCAGACGAGAAAAGCATTTAAGTATGTTTTAGCGCAATGTTGCAACTTTTCAAGGCTATTGAATGTTTTGTACCACAAAAGATTGTTCAAGTCCTTAAAATATTGTACTATAGTTGAGGAATGAAATAAATAACTATGAAACTAAATAACCATGTAGAATGTTTTGTAGTTGTTAATGTAAGCGTAATTGGGCACCACATTCTGGTGCCGGTTTCCAGTGCCTTCAGTGCGAGCTTGATGGGGCACGTACTTATTCCATCCTTTTCTTTGGTGAGTTGCTGTTGAGACCGTATCAATCCTGCCATTTTTTAACAAGTTCCACGGTTCTTGTACGGTGCGATACATAAAGTAACTTCCCTGAATTGTTGTTTAATTTAACCATAAGCTGTCTCAGTGGAGCAAACAATATGCTCACCTGCCCAAACTTAACTCCATTCTACTTGAAATACGATTATGGCAGAGGAAAGTCCCTTTATTTCTACTCTCCATAATTCGGATAAGACTTGATGGCTAAAGCCTTGCTTAAACATCTTATCCTTTTCGCTTTCCATTATGAATACTGATAACTGCTCGGTATAGTGTTTTCAACGTGGTTGCTAATTACGTAAACTGAATGAAACAAAACTTTTAATAGTGAGCACACAAACTGTGTTTGTCTTATACAGGATATAATTATCAAAGATAACAAGAATTTTCACTATGATTACACTGACAAGAAATACACAGCATGTCAAAGTGGGGTATCGTAAAGAAGGATGATGATTAATCGTTAAGGCTGTTGACTTTCCACCAGTCTGCAATGAGATCGTGTGTTGCTTCCCAATCTTACTTATAAATTTCAGGTTATTGCAGCTAACATCTGTAAGATAGCTTGCTTCAAAAACGCTACAGAACATTGATTCTTTATTGTCTGATTTAGTGTTGCATTTAACGGGCTCTGAGTTTTTATAGAATGTGAAGATGCTTGTTGCTAATTTAATTGATTTTTTGTAGCTTCAAGAGAAGAAATATTTGTTTCTACTTTTACCTTCTCATGTTAAGTTCTTGATCAGGCGATATGGTGGAAGCAAAAGTGCTTTTTCAAAAATAGAACATTTATTTTCTCATTTTGCTTGTCTGTGCAAAAGGACATTGTGACCAAATATTGCAATTTTTGCAATAAAGCTTATGCACCCACATACAGTGAGAAATTTATTAAGTTACTGTAAATGTTGTCATAATTATATATTTTCAAGTCAGAAAATACGCTTACTATCATCACGACACATAGGTGGACAAGAGCCGCAATTTTCCTTAAAATATTGTGGGAAGCCGGGGTTGGAGGGCTGGAGGGGAGTTTAGCTTAGGATTCTTAGTAGAGGGAAGGGAGGATATCGAACGAGCGTAGCGAATGAGCTGACAGCTGGAGGTTTGGGAATTTTTGGATTTTGAGTATTCTAGATTCCAGTAAAAGTGCATTCCTGGACCTATTTTTAATCGACTTTTGTCCCTAAATTTACCCTTTTGTCACAACAAACATCAAAGTTTGAACAGGGTTCCCATGGAATGCTTTTCTTTTGTTTCCTGATAAAATTAAATACGAGGCTTAGTCTTTTAAAATTTTGGAAAACATGGAATTTTAGAAATGTGACCTGTGGACGTTTCTCGAGAGAAGGCGGGGGCTCAGGGAGAAATGTTCGTCTTACTTTCCTAGTTACAAAGTCGATTTGCGAGTCTTCCTTTAGCAGTGGACGCTGATAGTATAGTTTTATGAAATTTACAGAAGTTAAGTTGTAATGGACGATCTTTTTGGCTATAAACCTTATTTTCAAAATTTGCTGACTTGAGACCTTGTTTTTTGCGATATACATTGCCATTGTCCTTTTGACATCGATGGCTTCAGTTACAATCTCCACTTAAAATAACAATCACTGCTGATACTGTAAAGCCTCTAATTGTAATAAGTAAGTTTCTAATTAATTTGCTGAACAATTCTTATGAGTCTAATGGATTTATTCTTATTACCAAATTTCTTTTGTTCAATCCTATATTGATCTAACTCCTATATCTATAAATTCTCTGCTGCTTTTGTGACTAACAGACAAGACGTTCATTAGAGTCTATCATTTTTTAACGATTTGATGTGTCCAACACATACATTTAGAGGGAAAATCTTAATTTAAGACTGCAGAATTCTACCTACACTAAACGTGTATGGTAGTTACGTGTATCTAGCTTTCTATGTCCGTGATAAGGCGTTGATGGCGTATACCTGTCTCGCCTCATTACACGCGGATATTGCTGAAAGGAAGTCGTTAAATTGACAGCAAGAATAATCCCTTGATATAATACTTGTCGTGTCTCCTTGGTTAATGTTTACTAACACGTATTTTCTGTGCCAAACCGTTCATTTTTCGCAAATATAATGTTTAGGTATTTTAAGAGTGTCAGACAAAGGTTCGGAATAATCTTTACAAATAAGAGTGATTTGAATTTAATTACAGAACTGCAGGAGACCTTTAGATCTGTCCACACTGTAATCGACTCTAACTAGAATCCAAACTTGATAATGGCACCCCTATCGATGTTTATGGCTTTATCAAGGTGGGAACATCCTTTTATAGCTAGAATAATCACCTGCCGTATATTTCATCTGACTTTACGTTGAGGCACGACTTACGAAGTGAAAGTATATCATCATGCTTTGAAGTTGACGAGTTCCTGTTGCTTGTAGACTGATAGACATTTCAGACGCCAGAAGCTCTCATTTGTGTTGTAAATCATGAGTTAGTTGCATGAGTGACACAATCTATCAATATCTTTGGGATCCTACAAAGCAATGATTGATTCACAGCAAAGATATGAAAAAAGATATGGCCTCTGTTGTGGAGTACTTGAAGACTTCAGTCATTTTAAAGCACTGATATGATATGAGACTTCAGTTCAGTTACCTTCAAGCAGAGTAAGAATGCATACTTGTGTGCACAGATGTTCACGCACATTAATGTAATCATGCACAGAAGAGTGGAACTATACATATATTCTGATGAAGATAAAATCGAAACGTCAATGAATTGGTGTATTTTTTGAGTTTTATATATTATATTTATACACTTAGGAGAAGGTTGGCCTTGTGAGTAGTCTATATATATACATATATGGAAGTAGAAGTGCACACACGGACATACATGTACATCTATGAGTTTCTGAACAAGAATGTGAAACGTTAAAAGGGGTTTGATATGCAATAAACATAGATAATAATTACTTCCTTGTTGTTAGTGATAGCTTTATAGACAAGTTTATAGGATGAGTAAACTTTAAGATAATTTAGATTGATGTAGATTATGATTGATATTTTCTAACTAATTGAGAATCGTTTGGGATATCTTTGGGTAAAAGTACAGGAGCGTTTAATCAATGAGTGCGCAGATGGATGTAAACTTTGATAAGCATAATAGTGTTCAAAGAAATGAACAAACAAGGAAAGGAACAAACAAATTAACAAACAAACAAAGAAGCAAATAAATAAACACAGAAATACAAACACATGTTACCCGTTTTGCTAAGGTCCGGAGTTTTGCTTTTGTGGGGAACTTCTTGAAGTCTGTTAATAAACCCTGTTTTCACGTAGAGCTCCCAGTGACACTAAATAACTCACAA
>JANTCA010007648.1:0-28933 GCA_024741275.1 Chironex yamaguchii
GGTCGATTTAGTAAGGTCAAAGTTTAAAAACAAAGGTTAGGCACTTCCTTAGGTGGTTGTAAGAATTTCCCTGTCTAAATTATATAAATTCTTCAAAAAATAATCATATCATACAACGTTTCGAATAATTCTTCTTCTGAAGAATTGGTGAATGACATTTGAGTCATTGGTCTCAGGAGTGGAAACCCATTAATGGGTAAGGGATAATAGATCAATTTTGTTTCTGAGAAAACATAACTATATCTGTCACTGACGAAGATGAAAGCCGCAATAAAAAGTTCAACATTCCCTAAAAGCCGGCTTATCACAACATACACCTTAGTAAATATACTCACATTGTCAACAAAAACCCGTCATACTGTAATGTTTGATATCCTTTACACCCTTCTTGCTGTTACAATAGATTATTGACGTCTTTGATAATAATCAACTTTAAGATTGTCACATTAATGCCAAATCAAAATACAGTTACGCAAATACTCGTTATGTTTCCTAAAGGTTTAAATCGTCCAGTTGTTTCAAAGGATGTCAGATCAGGGTAAGGAGACAAAAGTGATTTCGTGGTTCCATTTATGCTCAGCTCCATACACTAAAGCCAGTCTGATAGCAAAGGCATCACACGGATAAATTGACACTTACCTTCCAGGTATACTGAAGCAGCATGGAATCAGAGGGATGCAGAATATATACATATAGGCTGCCACAACAAATGTCTGTCAACAAGGATAAACAGGTAAAAGTTATAGCGTCACTGGAACACATTTTGTTCCTTCTTTGAAAATGGATCAACCTCTAATATTATCAGGGTAAGATATAACTCTAAAAAATCAGTGTTTACAAGTGTTAAGCAACTAGCTAATGGTCTTTATCACGTACATTTAAAGAAAGAACAAGACACAAGAATGGACTTCATTAAATCAGCGGGTGAAAAGAAATGGAAGAACAAAAGAAAAGACAGAAAATGAGTAGTCCATGCAGACTTAAGAAGTCTGACTTTCATAAAAAGAAAGGAAGACAGAGAAAGAATAATAGAATGGAAAAGACAGTAACGAAGACAGAGAGGAAGACAGACAAAACGAAAGAAACGAGAGAAAGAGAGAAAAACTGATAAAAGGAAATGAAGAAAAGAGGAAATAGAGAAAGTGAGAAAGAAAGACAGAAAGAAAGAAGGAAAGAAGGAAAGAAAGAAAGAAAGAAAGAAAGAAAGAAGGAAAGAAGGAAGGAAAGAAGGAAAGAAAGAAAGAACGAAAGAAGGAAGGGAGGAAGGAAGGGAGGTGCATTTCAAATAATGGTTGACACCAGAAGCACTACGATATTCTTACATCTTATGTTAGTGAGATAAGTCCCTTGCTCGCTAGTATACAAACTAAACAGAAGAATTTTAGAGGGAAAATTTCAGTTTACATTATAGGGCATGGAAGTTACAACATTAAAATGTTAGTGAAACAATTGTAATATCACTAGTGTGACCCAGAAGCATTTCGCTAACAATATCTAAAACTGCAGATAAATGTGAAGCAAAAGAGCTAACGGAGGTCTTCAGATGGTCACATTACGACAATAGTCTAACACTTTGCAATGGAAAACGAGTTGAGCAGTCTGGAATCAAAGGAGGTTATTTCAACCCGAGCACAATTCTTCGATGTTAATCCTTCATTTGTATTACTTCTTTCAATTTAAACATCATTATGGTTAGTGCAAGGGACAAAAATTGGCATGAAGAAAGACCAGGCCTCAGAGTAGGAATTTAAACTTTAGGACTTAAAGTGCAAGGTATCCCTTTACCATTTTCATGCGTACACGTAACAGGAAAGATTGCTTGCTTCTTACAAGTGCATAAGTATAATCTAAGTAAATAATTAATAGGTACATATAATACTTGACTTTATATACTCTTTAATACATGATCTCTGATAAATCTTGATCACGAACATGCAGCAACACCTATTACAGTATTTGTAACCCCTACCTCTTAACGAACACTTAATATTCCATATCTTACATATCCTGTTGGAATACATTGTGCAATAACATAAAAAACCGGTCTAAAGCGAGCAGAAAGGTTGGTAAGTAAAGTAAGTAAGCAAGTACGTAAACAAGTGAGTAAGTAAGAGTAAGTGAGTGAGTAAGTAACGTCAGCGACAGTGATTGAGTGAGTGAGATTGAGTTAGAGAAAATGCGTGAGTAAGTGACTGAGACTGAGCGACCAAGCAAGTGAGAGTGCGCGAGTAAGTGAAAGTGTGTGAGTGTGCCAGTAAGTGAAAGTGCGCGAGTGTGCGAGTAAGTCAGTGAGTGAGTGAGTGAGCGAGTGAGTGAATGATGGTGCTTGAGAGTGAGTACGCAAGAAGAAGTGGGTGGAGCCAAAAACAGTGAGCGAAAATGAGTGAGCAAAAATGAGTGAGCGAAAGTGAGTGAGTGAGTGAGTGAGTGAGTGGGTGAGTGAGTGAGTGAGTGAGTGAGTGAGTAAGTAAGTAAGAGTAAGTGAGTGAGTAAGTAACGTCAGCGACAGTGATTGAGTGAGTGAGATTGAGGTAGAGAAAATGTGTGAGCAAGTGACTGAGAGTGAGCGACCAAGCAAGTGAGAGTGTGCGAGTAAGTGAAAGTGTGTGAGTGTGCGAGTAAGTGAAAGTGTGCGAGTGTGCGAGTAAGTCAGTGAGTGAGTGAGTGAGTGAGTGGGTGAGTGAGCGAGTGTGTGTGTGTGAGAGAGAGAGAGAGAGAGAGGGTACGTGATTGAGTGGGTACGGGAGTGAGAGACTGTGTGCCTGATGGTGTTTGAGAGTAAGTAAGCAAGAAGTGAGAGAGCGAAAATGAGTGAGCAAAAATGAGCGAGCGAGTGAGTAAATCGGTGCGTGGGTGCGTGAGTTTGTGAGTAAGTGAGAGTGGGTGAGTGAGTGTATGCGTGAGGGAGAGTGAGTAACCAACGTCAGTGAGAGTGAGTGAGTGAGTGAGTGAGTGAGCGAGCGAGTGAGTGAGTGAGAAAGTAAATTAAGTGACAGTGAGCAGTTAAGTGAGAGGGAACGAGTAAGTGAGTGAGTGAGTGAGTGAGTAAGTAAGTAAGTGAGTGAGGAAGTGAGTGAGTGATTGGGTGAGTGGGCGACTATGTGAGTAAGTGAGAGTGAGTGAGTGAGAATGATTGAGTAACTGGCAGAGAAAGTAGGTGATAATGAGTGAGTGAGTGAGTGATAGTGAGTGAGAGTGAGTGTGTCTGTGAGTAAGTGGGAGAGAGTGAGTCTGTGAGTAAGTGGCAGTGAGTGAGTGAGTGAGTGAGTGAGTGAGTGAGCGAGCGAGCGAGCGAGTAAGCGAGTGAGTGAGAGTGAGTGAATGAAAGTGAGTAAGTGGGCGTTAGTGAGAGTGAGTGAATGAATGAGTGAGTGAGTGAGTGAGTGAGAATGAGTAAGTGTGTGAGAGCTCATCCTAGGGCAGAGAATTATAGTACAATAAGTTTCTAGTTCTACTTTAAACTGATTTAACTCAAACGTACCTTTTTCGGGCCAATCTTCTTTTCAAGCTTAAGAAGAAAAGTATGCACATATTTGTCGCAAGTGAACAGTCACAACGATTACTTAAGAATCAAGCTGGCTTTTGAAAATATATCCAAACTCCCAGGCCTTAGTAGGTGGGCATTAAAAACTGCAACCAGGATGGAAGAAAAGGGAGACATGCTAAACGAATGTTTAAGATGTGCTACACGAATATTAATGCTTCTGAAATCGAGGCGCAACATACCGCCACATTACCGTCTGCTCATTTGAAGGAACAAACTTTCTCCTGAATACAAAACAAGAAACCATAAAAGCACTAACAAAAACCTACCGAACCTGTGTCTAGGTGGGGGATGGATAAGAGGGCTCTCATTAAGTTCAAATAAGATGCAATTTACAAATAATCAAATGGCTGGCGTTAAGAAGATACAAGTCAAAGCACATATGAAATACCAAAGTAACTTACTTTGCTCAAAAAGCTAAATAGTAAAAAGTACAATGTTTCATTACTTACATTTACATTATATATATCACGAACGACGACAGAATAAAACCTGTACATACCGTGGGGACGAAGCAGAGCATTGATATAATATTAGGAGCAGCTTGCGAGAGAATCAATGTTCCAACTTGGTTAGTGGTAAAGGATAAACCATCTAAATAAATAATGAAAGAATGACGACCATATTACAAGCATGCAAACCATATCCAGACCAACAATATATTGTTAAAGAGAGTTAATCTTGGAATTTTAAGTAGTCAAGGCTATGGTCTCCTTTCCCAAGTTGTTCGCCAAAGCTAATGAATGTACTGTACTGATCAGAGAGACGCCACTGGCGCAAGGTCAATGTGGCTATCAAAATATCTCCTGTTTACAGAACAGGACGCGAATTAATTAAGGGGGCGCTTGACAGTAGAAATAGCATCTACGTAACGCAGAACCAAACCTTTAATTTCCAAAAACTGAAAAGCCGCCAGCAAACTGTAATTGGATAAAGTAGGAACCTAGAACCCTTGAAACATGCAAGAAGCGATTTATTATTGAAGTATGTTGCAGTTATAATCAAGACATTGCAAAATATCAAAATGCTAGAACATGGTAGCTATATTACTTTACAGTATTAATTTGCCACAAAAATGCAGTATTTTTTGAAGGATGCTTAGTCATATTAAGCACAAAATAATGCAACTCTTAAAAGTCACATCTTAATTGGTGTTTTAATGAGTCTGCAAAACGTGTATAGAATTAGTTCTTATATGCCTTTAAACTTTCGAATTTCAGAACCAAACACAATGAGGCAGTGTACGAAGTTGCCTCAGGCTTATTGTGGACTCGAGTTCTTTCCATCTGACTAGAGCCTTCGGATACGACAAACCGTCGACACAATATTTTAAGAGAACAAACAATTAGATAAAATACAGGTCCAAATAAAATTTATCGCATGAACTTCTACTTTGATAAGCAAAATGCAACAGAATAAAATAAGTAGGAAGCGTATAGCTCGTATATTTGTCTCTGCAAGCACAATAAAAAAGTTAGAATAGACAAGCACAAATACGGCATGACGTAAACTTAGGCTTTGCCTTCCGTTGACACCAACATCGCTGATTTGTCTCTCTACCCATATCTAAACTGTGGGGATGATTTCAAGTCACTTACCATGCTTCACACCATCGCCCAACTAAAGTTTCAGACGAGACGTTTTCTTTGGTATTCATCAATAATTACTCGGGCATTACTCGGGCAATCAATATTCGGGGCAGTGCATATTTGCACTTGCTCACAGGTTGTACATATTTAAGAGTAGTTCGTATTTAAAGGCAGTGAATCTCACAGGGTAATGCACATTCGTGGGTAGTGTACACTCGAGGTCAGTCTATTTTGATAGGTATCTCTTATCTAAAGAATACGCTTCTTCAAGGGCACAGCCTTTTCGAATTTATGTAAAGTTAGCTCCTAGCGGATAGCTCTATTCAAAAATGGCTCTTACTTGAAGGCAGAATTAAATGGAATTTGGCACGTAATAAATAGGTAAAGGAAAAAATTGAAAATATTTACAAAAGAAAAATAGTTACATTTCTATACTAAGAATATTTCAGAATCACGAATTTTCATCGTGATATTGTACTTTGTTTTATCTTCCTGGTCATTTAAGAGTTGGATAAAAGGATTTGCCCCTTCGACATCAGATCTGCTTCATTTGCCAACTCATTTTCAGAGAGCACTTCTTAATATTTTCACATCCAAGTGGCACTAAATTGATTAACTACAGAAGAAGTAGCTCTTGAGACTAAACACTTAGTAACGATTTTGCTTTGTGTACTCCATGTGTAAGACACTTACCATAGTCTCTCGAAGTGGACACGAAGACTGGAAGCAATTCATCATATGAAATGGTAGTGTATGAGTAAAAACCGTACAGAAGACAACATATTGCGACTTCCTTTTTCCTAAGCACATGAAAATAACAAAGCGGTCTATAATGAGCATGCGCAAACAACGAATCGAATACATACGACTTCAAAAACTGCTGTGAAATGTGCTATAGTATATGCTAGCTGCCATGCCGGTGCAATAGCATGGTCAAAAATTGTTCCCATATATTGTTGTTCCACTCTGCGTTGCAAACACTACAGTAAATATGTGTCGAGACGCATACGAGAAATAAAGCAAAGGGAACGGAGATTATTACGAAACAATAAAACGAAAATAAAAGACCGAAAACCAGCATATAGGTACCTCACGTACCTCATTATATCCAGACGGCATCCCAGATCAGTTATCACAATCTAATCGATTACTCTTACGGTAATTTACCATAAACATTAAAAATGTCATTTAGATCCGTTTACAATGTCTTAGGTTTCATTCTAAACAAACGAAAAGGCACACCTACACCAACCAACAAAAACACAAACAAACGAACAAACAAACGAACAAACGAACGAACGAACACACACACACACAAAAACACACACACACAAACCCTCTTTGAAAGACAATGGGCCTATGCTTGTTGGCTGTACAAATTACCTTATTAAACGTACAAATGATGAATTTTTCCACGACCAACGGCTACAACACGATTGACACCACCTTGAACAGGGACGTCGTTTTTCACTCTGAAACTCACTCAATGTTAAATCTGTTATAAACTGTGCTTTATCTGAGGTTGTTTCGTCTGATACTGAACTGTGACTGCGACGTGGTCCATGAACCTTGGGTTTACACCCCTGCTCTTGTAATGAATACACCAGGAATATATTCGAGTGCACCTCGTATTCCGAGAAACTGAGTGCTACAGGTGGTGTGTTAGGATCCTTGCCTTTGATCTTCACACGGCTTATTGCTGATGACGAATAGCACGGCGCGAACCCATTTACCAATTTATCAGATTCAGATGAAGTATATCTTTGCTCAGATAGGGCAGGATCCGGCCTAAAAACATAAGAAATTATCAGCCTTCTCAGGGACATAGTATTGGGCAGCATAACTAAAGGACAGCAAGCCCAGAACGACAAAACACTAGAATCGTATTTTTCCATGCCACCGACTTGTTTATTGACATACCTTTTAGCAGTTTTGGGGAAAAAAAAATACAGAGCCACCATACCGATAACCATGACCATTATTGCTATGAAATTGGGAAGAAGAAATGGAAAACGTCCAAAGAGAGAGTCTAAAACAAGAAATAAAAACATGGTTACATTGCTAAATACCATAATATGGCGCATTGGCACATAAAATCAGGCGGTGTCGGTAATGACACAGAATGGAGCTATAGAGTAACTTTACAAAAGTCGACAACTAATTTCATCAGTAGAGAACTCGTTGGTGTGCATTTCTGATAGACTTACTCTATCCTTGAAAAGGAATTTAAATGACTATTTGAGAACGAACTTTCCAAATGGATTGAAACTTCTCTAATGGATTACAAAAGCATACTTAAAATTGTAACAACTCGAGAATTGCTGATACGAGACCAGGGTTCTACGCGGTGGGCACAACCATAACTTTACTTGTGTCATTAACATGACACCACCCTTCATATAAAACTGAACTACAGATCAGTTAGCTTTTGCCATCAATATCAAACGTGTTCGAAGAACAAACTTTCAATTAACTATACAAATAGATCGGTTCGTACTTTTAACATTTACCTTGTGGTTTCGAAAAAGATATTGTACGCAACATGCAACGTTGAACTTTACAGAAAATGGAAATTGAAGAAAAGAACAAGAGGCGAGTTCACGGAATCAGTCTTCATGGGCCTCTGAAAAACTTAT
Source organism: Chironex yamaguchii (assembly GCA_024741275.1). Classification (NCBI taxonomy): domain Eukaryota; kingdom Metazoa; phylum Cnidaria; class Cubozoa; order Chirodropida; family Chirodropidae; genus Chironex; species Chironex yamaguchii. The sequence continues at coordinate 7,770 of JANTCA010007648.1, forward strand.
GATCAACTGAGATTCATAATCAGTTCTTGATTAGCTGTTAATTTAGCTACTGTCCGCTAGCCCGGTTGTTTTATAATCGGAAGATAGATAAAAAATCAATAAGATACATGACCAGACTTTCAGCGTCACGAATAAGGATTTTGACAAACTGCTATCAAACACTTACTCTATATCACTACATATCAATATATCAAAAGGAACTCTAGTTGCCCATGTCAGATATCTACATAACTAAAAATGGGCAAGAAAAAAGATGTATGGACAATTCACCAGGGAAATGCTAGAGGAGATAGATAAGAAAAAAACCTGAAATTAGTTAGTCAGAAGTGATTTCAAGGTTCAGTTGGAGGCGTTGATATGTGCTGCACAGGAATAATGAATCAGAACAAATTATGTGAAACATCACATTGATAAGAGTAGTGACACTCCGATTTGTAGAATGTGTGGAAAGAGAGGAGAAAGTGTGCGACAGATAATAAGTGAATGTGAGAAATTAGCTCAGAACGAATACAAGAGACGCCAAGATAATATAGCAAAGAAAACTTATTGGGAATTGTGTACGAAAAATGCAATAGAACATACGGAAAAGCGGTATGAATATAACCCAGAAGGAATTCCAGAGAATGAGAGAGCTAAATTATTGTGGGATATAAATACACAGTGTGACAATGAGATAGAAGCAAGAAGACCAGACATTGTTATCATTGACCAGAAAGAAAAAAGCTGCATGATTGCGGACATTGCACCCGCAAAGGGAAGAGTACATGAAAAGGAAAGGGAAATGATGAAAGTGGTTGAAAGAAGTGAATATTGCGGTGATGGAGTGCTATTTTAGATCGAAAACCGTTTGACGCGAATGGTCTTCCAACAAAAGTATGTAGGCACAGGATACACAAAGAGTGGCAAGAACGAGGACTTTTTGATATTTCAGAGCAAAGTTTTTGTGCTCAGGCAAAAAAATGGCTGGCTTACGAAATCAGAGTAAGAAATGATAAAAAGAAGGATTAACGGTAAAATGAATTATAATGAGAAAAAGAACAATATAACAGCGGAAGAAAACCAAAGTTTGCTTGATGTGACTGAAACTGCAGAACCTGAAAATAGAACTGAATTAAACATCTCTGTTGAGGAAGCGTAAAAGGAAGAAATAAACATCGTCAATGTGCTTAATGAACCTGAAAGAGACCTGTGAAGAAATAATGCTGTCAAAAGTTGAGTATAGCAAACTAAATATGAAAGAGATGTAACCAAAGTTTTGCCGTATTTTCAGACCTCAAATATCTCTGAAACTAACACTCTTTTTTTGTTGCTTCTGTTTGGGGTGCACGACGGTTGGGGTTAAAAAGGCACAGACAAAATGAAACAAAGAGAAAAGTTTATTTTCACTATGAGTTTGGTGATAAAGTTATAAAATTAAATCATTTCTTATTCATGGATTTATTTGCTAAGTCTCATGACCAAATTGATTCTCTTGTAAACACAGTCTAAATAATTAGTAAGGATATCGGAATGGAGTTTGGCATTAACAAGTGTGGAACAGTCATTTTACAGCGAGGAAAAATTATCAGGAGTAAAGGTGTACTACTACCATATGGGACGTTAACGAACGCTATTGACGATGAAGGCTGTAAGTACCTTGGGATATTGGAAAGTGATAAAATAAAAGAAAAGGAAATGAAACTTCAATTTGTCAAAGATTATAAACGTAGGGTAAGGTTAATAAAGCAAGGTTCAAAAATTTTCACGCTAATGCTTAAGTCTAAACTTAAATTTAAAAGCAAGATAAAAGCAATGAACACTTCGGTGATTGCAGTTTTTAAGGTATGGGACTGGCATTTTAATATGGAATAAAGAAGAAGTAAAGGAGTTAGATAGAGAGATCAGAAAGTTACTGATGTTGCATAAGGGTTTGCATCCAAAAAGTGATACCGATAGACTTTATCTTAAAAGAAAGGATGTCAAACATGTCGGTATTCTGGAGTTTGAAGAAAGTTGTAATAAATGACTTTATGAGAAAAATCTATGAGAGAAAAAAGAATGGAAGCCTGGAAGGGGAAACAAATGTACGTCAGTTTGTAAGTGATGTGCTTGTAATGACAGATAAAGAAAACATCTGGAGTTAGATGAGAAAGTCTGATCTGGAAATACCCACGGAAGCATTGATATGTCCTGCCCAGGAGCAAGCTATCAGAATGAACCATATGAAGTACAACATTGATAACACAGCTGACTTCTTGACATGCAGATTATGCAAAGGAAAAGGAAAAACTGAGTCATATAGTTAGTGAGTGCAAGAAGCTGGCTCAAAAGCATTATAAAAGGGGACACGACAATGCCGCAAAAATGATTCATGGGAAACTTTGTGAAAAGTTTATGTTAGTAAAGTTTGATCAATGGTAGGAACGCAAGCCAGAAACAGTTTCGGAAAATACCGATCATCAGCTTCTTTGGCATATCAAAATCCAATATGATCACAGCATCGAAGCAACGAGGACGAAAGGACTGAGAAGTCTGCAATAAATATTGATTTTGCCACCCCTGGAGACAAGAGAATAGATGCAAAAGAGAAGGAAAAAATTGACAAATATCAAGACATCTAAAGGGAAATTCAAAGGCTTTGGAGTCTTCAAAAAGTTTCTGTGGTACCTATTATTGTAGGAGCGCTTGGAAGTGTAACACACAATTTCAAAATACTTATGGAACAAATCGGAATAGAGTTAGAGATTTACTTTGCACAAAAAACACATTATTAGGGACAGCGATGATATTGAGGAGAGTACTACAGTACTCAATAGGAACAGAACGAGGAACCTTGTATTATTGGCAATAATCAGCTTCCACGTTTTTACACGTCGGTTTACCATCTACCAGTGATTTTATCATCAATCTAAATAATAATATGACATTCGTCAGACGTACAACAAAATCATTACCAAGTTAAAAGTCTAGGATTAGTCCATGGTGGTGGTAGTGGTGGTGGTGATGATGATAATAGAGAATAATAATCAATAATAATAAGAAGCAAATAAAAGGTTAAGTTGCGGTTGGCATGTCCACACTTAAAATTACATGTAAATAATAGTAGGTGCGTGAACTATTGAGAGTACAAGCCAACAGATAGCTCCAATATCAACGAATTTTCCTCACTGCAAGAGTCGCGGTCAATGACATTATTCACACATTTTAGATTGGCATATTGGTCTACAAAGCTTACGCGAAACATTATATCCCCACATTTCCTTTCAGTGCTGCTTTTGCCATAATTTATTATCATAATTGCGAGGTAAATAAATAATATACGTCACAGAGCATAAACATGCCTTCTAACGCAAAGCGAAGAAATATGCAGTATATGAATATGCAACATAAATTACCACCAATCCCCTGAAAGGGCGTACGAACGACAAATGTAAGTGGACAAGAAGTAAAAGTGAACAGATAAAGATGAAAACAGTGACTAAGGCCACTGTTTGGAGGAGACGATAAGTGTTATTACCTTCACTGAACAAATCCGGATATTTTTCATGCGGAGTAACTAAGAAGCCTGGACAAAAAAAGCAATATTCGCATTATCTCTTGTCAGTGCTATCAAGCAAGTTAAACAAACGGAAGTTGACTAGCACATTGTAGCAACGGCCTTACTTTCTAACGAAGGTTTCACGGCAACTGCTGATTTCTGTGTTAAGGTCTAACGAAATGGTGAAGAGTTTTCGTCTATCAACATACATGATCCACCGTTGCCATTAGCTGCCATCTCATGGCACATACACTTACCAGCGGAGCGTTTCGCGTCTTGCCACAGAGTAGCCACCAATCGTCCTTTGGAGGTGGTATGCAAAATCGAAAGAAACAAACGTTTTAGCTCAAAAAAAGAGAGCTCCTAACCAGGGTTTCTCGAGTGTAAACTTGACACAGTCAATACAATTAGCAACGAAACCAAACCAATGGTCGACAAATGCTCTTTCTCATAACTACTAGCTCTCCATTTATTACTTCTAACTTTAAATATCACACGTGTTACGGAACAAAGACTGGCACAAGAAGACCTCATTATGACTCTACCACTATGACTACGAACTCGATATTTCCACGTTGTCGGAAGTTCACCTTTTTCATCACTGCGCTTTTTTGACAACTAGGTTTTATGATCTCATATTTCTAATCATATAGCTGGATAAATCCCTTCATGACTTTGATTTGCCAAATAGTCATGACTGCCGTTTTCAATTATGGTTTTTCGACTAAGCGTACTGATCAAAAGAGTCGTTTGTGACTCCGATCGTTTACCTTTTTCCCTTTTTACAACTTTGCTAAATATTTTTGGTAATGAGCCACTTCATCCTGGTCCCATACTGGCTGGTAAAGGGTCACGTGGTCGTCGAAACAGCCTCTATAACAACTACTACAAATTAGCTTCATTGGAAGGGGAAACACGACGATGATACGAGTACGGGGATTATTGGTTTGTCGTGATCCACCGTCTGCTAAAATAGAGAACAGCAATGACCTGAAGCAAGGGTTTTCAAAAACGTAGCTAAGCACTTTAAGCATTCTGTTCCAGTATCTTAAAGTATGACGAAACTGTAAAGATCAAAGAACGGAATGCTCTGAAACTTAAATAGTTGCCTTGTGATGATGAATTCACATTGAAGGCATTGAAGTGGGATGTCGTGCGATAATAGTGCGATGCGGAAAGAAGTGCTAATCACATCAGATGCAACTGTCTTGAACTGGCACATTGAATTTGTTTTATCAACTTGTATTTCACAGCAACAGAAAGCAAAAAATCCTTCTAACCTACACGAGTAACACAAATATTGAATTAGCGGAGAGAGCAAGGACATACTGTATGTTACTTCTATGCTTGTGTATAACCTCTGAAATGGATTACTTTATGGTAATTTAATGTGAACAACGTGTTATTATTATGTAATTTAGAAACGTGAACTTTTTACAATTTTATTACGAAATGTTTCATAGAAATCAGGATACTCATTGCTATTCTTTATTCTGCCTAGGCGTATCGAGTCACACGTGGCGATGCAAACATGAATCTTTTAATCATTAAAATTTGAAAAACTAAGCATTAAGGAAGCTTCTGTTTTGTATACTTCATGAAAAGGTCATAATATACTTGTTTCCAAGCATTGTCAACTACATCTGTTATTATGTCTGGATTGTACTCAAACAATCTTGAAGTATATTTGATTATTTCAAGTGCTTCAAAGCCTTATGAAATATTTCTGCACTGCATAAACTAGAAGCACAGGGAGAGCGCAAACCTCCGCCAAGCCAGTGGTATCAGCTGGGAAAGCTGATTTTCAAAACGAATGAGTACAAGAATGAAAACTCTGACTTCAACTATGAGATGTCAGCTAACAAGAGAGGCCAACATTGCTCTTGAAATAAGTACTCTTGAAATAAGCACACCTCTAAAAAGCTAAACAGCAAAATAATGGTCACAATATGCCATGGTACAGTATGGATAAGACAATATAGTATAATGGTTAGGCAAAAAATCTGGCGATGTCAAAATTCCGTAAACATTACCTATTTACTTACTATGTCGACCCCCTGGCCGAACCAAACTTACTATCTCCTTCCATACATTACCACATCAAGCTCTAGAGTTGACACACAGTCAGTGTCTTTCATGAGAGGGTCTATGAAAGATGTCTCTGCAAACATTAGACGGGCAAATCACGTGCCATGCAGACCACCAGCTGTCTCTTAGTTAAGATAAGATAACCTGATTATTCACAGTCAAGCACAGAGTAGTACAGGAGTACTAACATAAACATTATGACACGAACGTTTCCTAATAATTGAACGCATGTGTCAAAAGGAAGACGAAACATCTCACTTTTAAACTTTTTAAGAATCATGATACCTTGATGCGGTGTTCAGACGACAGGAATGTGATGGACGTAACTTGTTACAATATGAAGAACGTACCTCCTAAAGCTGGTCCTAAGATGAGTCCTATACTGTAGGCAGCCAATACAAAAGACATTCCAGCACCCTATCAACAAAATAGACAAAAGAAATTCCACCACCCTGTCAACAAAATAGACAAAAGACATTCCAGCACCCTATCAAGAAAATAGACAAAAGACATTCCAGCACCCTGTCAACAAAAATAAACATAAAACATAAAATCAACGGGGCTATGATATCACAGTCATGACGGATCACACGGGCTGAGATCATAGTCACCTGTATCACATGGGGGTGCATTATAGTCACAAGGCATACTTACGTTACTAATCATGCAAACAAATTTTAGACAGTAGGCATGTGGTGTTAGTGAAGAAATTGTGCTTGGGCATCCAAGGGGCATATATGTTACAGAAAAATATATCGAATCAGGAGAAACAAAAGATGGCCAACAAAAAATTTCCACAAGAGTTGGAAATAAGTGAACCTCTACTATCTGGACATGGCCGAAGACCAAAAAAATGGAAAGATAGTAGAGTGTTCCCATACTACCACCCAAACCTCTTGGAGTACCGGTAACTATTGATAGACTATGGGAAGAGATCAATTTAAAAGTTTCTATCCGTACTGAGATGTCTCCGATATACTTGCAACTCTAGATATTCAATTTTGGCCGTGATAAATCACCGCCACATGCTGTGTTTATTGTTACATGCGGTGTTTATTGTTACATGCGGTGTTTATTGTTTTGGCAACCGGAAAAGTGGTGACTACTCCCCTTACCTGATTTGTGTTATCACACGCATCTGCAATAGCTGCCTTAACAGCAACTACAGTACCTATAAAGTTAAAAACAGAATTAGCTTAAAATAAACCAAATGTAGAGCCAGCAACCAAAAAATGGAGTACTCCTGCTCTCAAAAACTCGCATGCCCACCATCATTCAACTACGACCTCGATAATTGCGAAAATGCGCGGGACGGGCTCGAGTTCCATTGCTACAGGGCACACACATGTCACTATTATCATTAAAAATAATCTTCCGGACAGTTACCACTTACAAGTTATAATAAAAATATCCAGGAAGGGTCACCAATGGAAGCATATTAGAGTTATATCTCTAAAAATATTTCTAAAATTTGCAATGAAAATAACGTACCAACTCTTCAAGGGAAATAGCCTTTTCTTAGCATGTAATAAATGATACCTAAAACAAGCAGTCCGGCAATGGTCTCTTTTTTAACATCTCCAAGCAAATTAACTATAATTCCAATACATTTCAAACTGACGCTACGATTTCATTTATACAAAACAGACAATTTCAAATTAATATAATTCCGCTTAAGGTCTTGTTCATACTCTCTTAACAGTCAACGGCTCTCTATAATTTCAAGGCATTGTTAAGGGATGTTTACCAAAAGTTTTCAACATACAATTCAACATAGCATGGCCTGTACACTATTCCTTTGGTCTCTCCATTGAGCCAATGCATGGCAGGGTAGGTCAGATTTTTTGAACGTCAAAAGCCTTCCCTTAATGGAGCGCCAGTAACGTACCCCAACCCTTTTAACTACGATACAATGAGTCCGCTATCTCAATTGGTTTCTTTACACAGTTTTGAGCAGTAGACCGCGCTTGCGTTGGGTAAATATTGTTCAATGAGTAATCAAATGCATCTCACATTACAAAATGATAACTTGATCTCATTAAATGATACCCTGATATCACTAAATGATACTGGAACTAATGTCTTTGTGGTACAAAATTTAAAAATAGCCTTGAAAATTTGCGACTTTGAACTAAAACATACATAAAATCTTTTTTCGCCTGACACTCTTCAGAGTATGAAACATCAGAAAGGATAGTATATGTATATGGCAACCTATTTATACAAAACATGCATCAAAACTAGCCAATCATAAACAAGAAAGGAAACAAAGAAAGAGAAAATGAAGAAACAAAACATTATTGGAAGAGTTCAAGCGAGAAAACGAACTCATTCTGCCTACAGAGTACGATCTAGCTGTGCCAATTATCCGAAAATTTTTGTCCTTATACATTTTGGCACATTCTGAATTTTCTAGTAAGTGTTGGCCTACGGCAGAATCGCACGTTTTGGCAGTCATTCTCGCTTTGCAAGCGCGAGATGGCTGTTGTCTAAGAGGAATTGACGCTTGGCGTACAGTGGCTGGAACATGTTGTTTGATCCTGTCACCCAAACTTTGAGAAGTGCGACCTACATACCGAGCTTCCCATCAACACAAAAACTCATATACTACTAAGCTTTTTTGTGTGGTAGGTACACAATCGATACGAATGGATGGCAATGACTTTCAGTATCTAAATTGTTAAAGCCAAACTAATCAAATAATTATTTATCATAATGAACATCAGACTGATAAAAGCAATCACGTTCAGAGGTATGTATGATAACTACATTGTCAACCAAAACAATGAATAAACTCGACAAAATCCAATACTCACCATTCACTGCTCCCTGTAGAAACCGAAAGATAATAGTCCACACAAGGTTGAGACTGAGACCAAACAATATGGTACAGATACACAAAAAACCGGTTGATACCAGAAGAGTCTTCTTCCTACCAAATTTATCTGCAGTCACACCCCAGAAATAACTACAGAAAAAAAGCAGGAAGTAGGGTATTAGGGAATATGCATTTTGCAAGTAAGAGACTAGAAATCAGATTTAATGACTTGGAAGGACAGAGACACCTGGCTGGGCATAGTGCATTCAATTTCAACTGTGGTCAAAAGATGATGATGAAACACATTAAACTTGATAAAAGTTACTTAGTAAAAATGAATACTAACCAAAGTGAAGTGAAAAGGAGAAGGAGAAAATAAAATGAAAAGGAGCTAATAAAACGAAAAGGAGAAGGAGATAATAAAATGAAAAGGAGAAGGAGATAGTAAAACGAAAAGGAGATAATAAAATGAAAAGGAGATAATAAAATGAAAAGGAGATAATAAAACGAAAAGGAGATAATAAAACGAAAAGGAGATAATAAAATGAAAAGGAGATAATAAAACGAAAACGAGATAATGAAACGAAAAGGAGGAGATCATAAAATGAAAAGGAGAAGGAGATAATAAAAAGAAAAGGAGGAGATAATCAAATGAAAATGAGGAGATAATCAAATGAAAAGGAGATAATCAAATGAAAAGGAGAAGGAGATAATAAAACGAAAAGGAGAAGGAGATGATAAAACGAAAAGGAAAAAATAAAATGAAAAAGAGAAGGAGATAATAAAACGAAAAGGAGAAGGAGATAATAAAACGAAAAGGAGAAGTTGATAATAAAATGGATAATAAAACGAAAAGGAGAAGGAGATCATAAAATGAAAAGGACAAGGAGATAATAAAATGAAAAGGAGCAGATAATCAAATGAAAGGGAGAAGGAGATACTAAAATGAAAATGAGATAATAAAACGAAAAGGAGATAATAAAACGAAAAGGAGATAATACAAGGAAAAGGAGATAAAACGAAAAGGAGATAATACAAGGAAAAGGAGATAATATCAAAGCCCACCTGTGGTGAACTCACGGTCAAGTATTGCTCTTATGATACGACATTTGCTCTAACCTTGCTTTTGTAACTTCTGTTTTTATAAAGTAAACTTCCTTATCGAAAATTTACTAAATCCCTAGGTTCCCAAGCAACACACAAACGTTACATTTTTGTTCTCATGTAACATCTCTAATACGGAATAGGGGCATGGCCCCTGTAACTATATTGGGTCACACCCAAATATAAAATTGGCCGCCCCCCAAATGAAAAACCCTAGCCAGCCGCCACTGCGATTGATCCTGATGGGTTCTTCCAATGATGGTATGACATACTCCACTCCAATAATGCCAATTGGTTCTGGGAAGATAAGGCCATGGGAGGATGAGAGCATGGGAGGATGAGAGCATGGGAGGATGAGAGCATGGGAGGATGAGAGCATGGCAGAAATATTACGCGAATTTACGTTGTTTTATGTAATGTTTCTAGTCTTCTACTATTAGTGTGCTAACGACTGAACCAAACAGTGAATACTAAAAACAGAGTAGATACATTAAGCACAACATGTATGTATGCACAAAAGATTGTGCATTCACTTCAGTGATATCTTTATGGACAGTTGTGTTGAGTGGCAGATAAAATTAACTATAATCCACAAACAAACCTTTTTGCTATGGAAATTGTCTTGATACATACCTCCCTATTGTTCTTCCTATAAAGACTGAGGATGCAACAATGCCAGCATATGTCCCTATTAACAAAGGAATGAATATCAAGGTAACAGACAATTTTAAAAGCACAAAAAACAAAGAAAAGCTAAGAAAGAGTACAAAAAGCAGAAAAGGATAAATGAAAAAGTAAAATGTTAGCAAGGACTATTAAATGGTAAAGCAAAAAATTGTATATCAAAACCATTTTAAACAAACATGGCCACAACAAGGGCAATTACTTATAGATAATGGATGCATGTCAAGTGGAAATAAGTTTAAAACTAAAACAAACAAAATGACCATTCACTAGCCTTTGTCAACAAAACACAAACACAGTTGCTCATGGTATACGTCAGCAAAAACTTGCAAATAGTGACAGGCATAAAGTGCAGGTTTAAAACATTTCTTCTATGTGGTTGCTGAACACTCTACACAGATATTGTATCCCACACTACATTATTGAGAATAGAAATACTATCTTTTAGCCCATCAAGACAAAAACCCTAAGCAAGAGGAACAGAGTCACTCATCGCTTTTGCAAAACTAAGTAAAACAAGGCCACTTAACACCACAATCATGTCTGATGCAGAAACTTACCTACATCCACTTCTGAATAACCAAAATCCTAAGATGACACAAGAAAGTCACAATTATCACTTGAGTATGACAACAATATAAACAATGTTGCAGTTCCTAAAACAATATTGCCATTAGCTAAAGGTACAGCTCATCTATCTTCTAGGAGATATATAGCTGATACTAGTAGTAAGTGACAGACAGACACTGAAGGTGGTTAAATTTTGTGCAATATCAGGTATGAAAATATAATTCAACTTAATTGGAAATACAATATATTCATAGGTCAATGTCAAAGAATAGGATGTGTCATTGTTTATTGTTCGAACCTTTATAAAACAATTGTCAAAATCATCTAGTTTGCAACTACTGTAGCCTTTCATTTGATAATAATCTGTAAATATCTGTTTCTTTTCCAACTGTCTTGCAATATAAAATAATTCCAATAAAAACATGCTGAGATGACCTATTTTACACTATATTACACTATATTGATATGAACAGCACCCTGTCATACACCATCGATTGGGCAAAAAGTACTATTCATGGCATCTCTGCCAGGTTATTCTTGACATGGTTTGTAAGTGTTTGCACACTTAGTCAAAAAGCAATACAGGAAACATACCCAAGGCATAGAGACAACAAAAAGGTTGAATAATTGTTGCCAGTGAACACTTTCCTTGAAACAACCAGGCCACTAAAAAGTACAAAGATCTTAATAATGCTTAATCACTTGCTGCTTCTTACTGATTTTTTGCTTAATAATGAAAATAGTTCATTGAACAAAGTGAATACGATTCATTAACTACTATATACTCACACACAAAAACGTTTTTGAAAATTATCAACCTTATCATCATCACATACATACATATGATAAATAAATACCTCAGAACAAAAATTTTATAATGTAAATCATGGTTGACACAGCTTATGGTAATGTAAAATTACATCATTTACATTGCGATTACACAAACAAATCCTTTCAAAATCAAATATTAGGTGACAATATTTTCCATTTTCCATTACTTTTTAAAATATTAATTGGGCAATATATAATGTATATAATAAATAAAAATGGAGCTATGTTTGATCTTTTGAATTAACTAAAAATTTAGTGATCTGAGAACAAAGCGAAAGTTTCAACATTTCTGGCAACACAATAACTGGAGCTATACCTCTTACTTTATGCACTGCCACTGAAACACAGTACATAAAGTAATAAGTCAATAACTTTTCTCTTCTCCCACCTTTGGGTTTTGGCTGGTGATATTTTAGCAAACGTTTGTGCTGGGTTCTAAGTTCCACATTGCTATACATTTTTAAGCATTAAAGTTTTATCACTCAAAATTAACAAAACTCGTAATTGCAACTCCTTCAGCTAGCAGGAAAATCCAAACAAGCTTCCCTGAATTAAACACTTGTAGTAAAAGCAGAAGTAAAACAAACTTTAAATAATTGGCCTATTGCATATATACAGATATAGCACTGAAAACACAATAACTGAACCTTACCCGAATCATTCTAGGTAGGTAGGCAAAGACCATTGTGAGTGTTAAGGAGTTGGCAAACTAAAATTAATATAAACAAAATCATGCAATAATGATCTAGTGTAACCAAAGACATGTTAAAATACAGACAAGGAAATCTTGCCCATCATTTACTGCAAAATTTAGAAAAATGCATCTTCACAGTGCACCTAAGTCTCTCTACAGTAAAACACGAATACCAGGACTCTTGTTTTTGCACTCGAACTCTTCCAATAAGCTTTGTTCGTCAATTTTCTCCTCGTCTGTTTCCTTTACTGTTTATGATTGGCTAGTTTCAATCCATGGTTTTATAATAAAGGTTGCCATGTATCTATACTTTCCTTTCTGATCATACTCTAAAGTGTCAGGCGAAGAAAGCTTTTTGATAGGTTTTTAGCACAATGTCGCAAATTTGCAAGGCGATTTTCAAGTATTGTACTACAAAAAGCAGGGAAAACATTGCCATCTGTTTTATCAAGTTTGTTTAATTTGTTACATAAAGACAATTTTGGGAAAGGTGTGTGATTGCAGATGCATGCCCTGGCACATGCCTATGGCTTCCAAGGTGTGTGGAATATTGCACACCCTAGTTAATTCAAAATGGAGATTGTTGCTATGTGCCAACAGAGGCCACCATGTGCCTGGTTGCCTTCAGGTAAACAATAGTTAGCACTCCTGCCATAATTGTCCTCTGAAAGTCTGATGTAATATGTTATATAGCAATGTTGCTTTTTCATACTTTATACTGTAGCCAAAGCAAACTTTCTCAACTTAATATTTATAAAAGTTTGGAAAGTTTGCAGTTTTCAATTTAAATAATTACTTTCAGTTTTATTGGCTATATTGAGATACTTCACAGAAATAGGTTGAGTGGCTTTGTGTTATGAGCCAAATTAAAATGTTAATTAACACCACCTGTGCTTAAAGCATGGGGTTTTCAAACTGTGAATCCCATGCCTTTTCAATGGAGCTAAACAATTTGAGAAGGACAAAACACTCCCAATAGATCTGTGCTTACCAATACCTAGGTGAGTCAGCCTGTGGAAACATTGTTGTATAATTTGGCAACAAGCTTGAAACATGTCATCAAAGGACACAAAAGAGTGCAGCTGATATGAAGGTCATACATGGCCTGGTGGCCTGGTGCCTAAGACAGGCACACAAGGAGCAGCAGGAATTTAACATAATCATACTAGTTTGAAACTCCACAGTGAGCGAGTAGGACTCCCCTGGCAAATATAACATTTAAGGGGTACTCAAGGCGATCAGTGATTCTATATTGTTTTAAGGTTAATGATCCTATTTCTATTAACAAAATACTTTACTTTGGCACATATCTCCAATATCATGATGATTGACAGCATGTAATTCAGAAGCAACAATTTAGTAACTGTGCCTTTTTGCAAACAAAAATTATAATTACTTGTCAACCTCCTAAAGCTACATATCTTTGTTACAAAGCAAAATTATCAAACACTTTTGATATGATCAACCAAGCCCTGAATTTATGGCCTTTTGCAACTCAACCCTTTCGCTGCTTCCATCCAGTCCAAAGCTTCAACTTATGCTTTAAGCACAATTTATTTTCAACACCATCAAAACATGCAGAAAAACGGACAGTTTAATGACTTACCAGGACCCCAAATAATGGAAACATAACTTTTGGATCAAGTGGTGTAACACCTGGTGGACAAAGAAGGCGATTAAACCATCTGCAGATACATGCCATCTTGATTCTGCTCTACAATGTGATAAAGTTGTTGCACACAGTGGTAGCTAAATACTCAAAATTCACATCCAGTGTAAATCCTACAGAAGGAAAAATGAACATATTATGTTATATTCGTAATAGGCTCTACATGGGTCATAACTATGATCCACAATGAGACATAGTAGGTTTAGGTGAAACAACAATCTAGCTATGCCAATTATCCAAAAATTCTCATCCTTATACATTTTGGCCCATTTTCTACAAAATTTAGAATGCACCAAAATGTATAGGATGAGAATTTTTGGTTAATTGGCACAGCTAGATCATCCTTTCATCTAAATGTATTGGAGTCTGTCTACATGAAAACAAGAAAACCAGTACTCTGTAAGCAGAAAGAGTTCACTTACAATACTGTTTTCAATCTACATTTTCTCTTTTTCATTTCCTTTCTTGACTAAGATTCTTTAGTTTTGCTACATGTCTCGTATAAATAGGTTGCCACATACATATACTTTCTTTTGTGATGTTTCATACTCTGAAGAGCGTCAGATGAAAAAAGCTTTTAAGTATGTTTTTAGCACAATGTCACAAATTTTCAAGGCAAAGATGAGCAAACCAAAAACCAAAGTCATGTGCACTTTTAAAGTGCAATAGGCTCTAAACATCAAACTACATGGAAAAGACATGGACCAAGGTTACAAATTTCATTTACTTCGGATCCTGTCTGACAGAAACGAACTTCGGCAAAGCAGACGTCCAGGCCAGGATTGCAAAAGCTCTTGGCACCTTTGCTTGATTGAGCAATGTGTGGAGGGACAAGGATACTTCTAGTCTCCAAAATCAATTTCTTTAGAACCCTTGTGGTCCAAATAGTGTGCTATCCATGTAAGACCTAGACACCCATGGTCAATACAACCAACCGACTAAAGGCATTTGAAATGTATTGCTACTGCCAAATTTTGGACATCAAGTGGTATGACCATGTGACGAATGCAGAAGTTTTACCATGCCTTGGTACTTGCCAAAACATGCATCTGATACACATGATCAGGAAACAGTAGATGGAATGGTTTGGCCATGTGTCACACATGGCAGTTGATTAGCTACTGTAATGCAGTAGGTATCAGTCTGAATAAGAGACTACTTTGGTTAGGCAACAACTAGTATTGCACAAGATAGCTGTTAGTCATATGATTTAGTGTCCCTAAATTAGTAAGCTATTTAGTGTGTACCTTATGCCTGTAATAATTGTATCAGTTGTTAAAGAAAGGTATAGAACTACAAATAGAGAAATCTATGAACCACACATTCTGAAATATAATGACAGAATATAACACCTACCATCTACTGCCCTGTTCAGCTTCATGCCTGGCAAACTGTACCTAGGTCGTCCACCAAAAAAATGGGCTGAGGGCATTTTAGCAAACCTACACCTGTCCTTCCAACAAGCAGTCAATGACACAGAATGGAAATACTTTAAAAGCACTCATTTTAGGGGACCCAATGTCTACAGGGTAGATATGGGTGATATGTAATGATAAAAGCTGATAAAGATCAAAGGCAAATGAGTAAAAAGAAAGATGAAAATGAAATGTGGCTAAACATGGTTATCTTTTGCTACATGAAGAATGGAAGAATAGAGTGGTGTCATATGGATGCTGAGATTGTACAATATAATGCTGAGATTGACTTTTTAATGATAATTGGCAATAGTGTGTACCATTAATTGCATGCAATTGTTCTTCTTTTAATTATGCTTTTGTATGCATCTGTCACTGCCGTTGAATGGTTGTGTTGATAGGAAAATTTTAAAAAAACAAGTTATCTACTGATAAGCAATCAATTTTACAAAATGTTTCCATGCTGCTATTTATTATCTCAAAAGTCAAATCATGTGTAGGCCAGTCATGAAATGGAAGGGCACTCAAGGGAATAAACTAGACTAACGATGAGATTGGCATCAACATAATTTCAGAGACGCGCCCACTCAATAGGAGCCTAATGTCTGGGACAATAAAACATGCATAATTAACGTTGTACATACCAAAATTATTAGTGGCAGAAGATAAAAGTTTGAGCTTTGTAGCCTCTACACAAAGGAGTCCAAATGGAACAGTCCAATAGCTGCTATAATCCTTGCACTTGAATTAGCTGGTACTAACCTCTTTTTCCTGGAACAGTCAAAAGTTGTTATAAATACACTGTCTCTCGTGACAGCTCAGACTATTATCCATCGCTTTGTGTTTTCCTCTCGTCTTGGGGTCTCATGTTTTGCACGTTGATGACGTAATGTGCCTCTAAACTATCATATACCACCACAATTTGTTTTTTGCCCGACCTCGTTTAATCGCATCCTAACCCTTTACCCTCAGGCTCACGGTTATAAAAAGTACTAACAATGTGTGTACATCACTCTGACGACTCCTTTCCCAGGCATTTTAAGCCATCTTAGCACACGGTTTTCTGGGTTTACGCATAACTGAACGGCAAGGCAACTGAGGACTCGGCTTAGACCCTTGTCTAAGCAATTTTCTACTCACGTCCTTTAAATGGAGTGTACAAACAATTAAATTTAAACAATTTATTCGCAAATTCTGCCAACGTTGCAGCTAATCCTTAGGGCCAAACTCAAGTCACGAACTAGAAGTTTTAATGGTTCTCTTCCAAATAACTCGTTCTACTTTTAAACTGTCATGCTGACTTACTTGGAAAACGATACTAATCGATGTGGTTTTTAACCCCGATTCTGACTGTGTGTCGTTTAAAACAGTTAAATGTTCCATTAACCACCCCTAAACTGCCAATACCATTCCGATCCAGTCGTTCGTGTTAGATAACCTGAATCAAACGAAAAAACTTCATTTCTGTTTCCAAGCTGTGATCTCGATCATTTAGAAGTCCTTGATCTCGAGAAGTGACAGCATTTAACTAAGACGTTCCTCCGGCACACAGTTAGAAACAACAAGAAATAAAAAACTTAAAACTTAAAAAAGTTAAAATTTGAAAATTGTTCATTTTATGCTTTATCTACTCACCTGCACATAATCAGCGGCCGCGATTCCACGTGAAAATATCCTAAATGCACTCAAGTGCGAAAGTCACTAAATTTGCATTAACTAAATCGACCACCATAACAACACGTGAAGATAAGGAATATGCACCTGATGGTCCAGTAAACCGGTGCCAGTCACATCCGCTCACAAGTCTAACCGCATTTATTAGAATTGCCAGACTTGGGTCTTTGCGAACTTTTAAAGATTTGGGATCAGTTATTGGGTATTTTTCCAGACAAAGTATCTTATGGAAACTTGCAATTGTAACGGAAATAAATTGTGACTTGCGTATTGTTACCGTTTGGTAGGTTACGTAAGAAACGAAGGAGTTTAATCCGGTTAATCCTGCTAGTGGTCAGACAATAAACGTCAAAGCATGGACTACAATATTGTCCCACTTCCTCCTTAATAGTCAACGTCACCGTAGAAAGATCCCCCGTTTTAGGTGATGACCAACGTTGCCTTTTGATGTATCTTTCAATTTCATGGCAATAATTTGGAAATGTTAGTAAAACAGAGAAAGGAACTATTTCAGACTCCGTTGACGCGCTGTTTGTAGGATGCCGGCATGTTATGACACCGGCATAGCATCTTTTAGTTTAAGGCCACCCGTTTGTACGAGTTTATATGATGTTAGTACCAAACCAGTATGAAAAGTTGTGAACTAGTAACTCATTATTTATACATATGCATTCTCTTGTGACAAATGGAGAGCAGAGGCATCGTGGGCCTACTTTTTTAAGGGGGTATGGGCAAGTAGAAAAATTTTCCTTCACTTTTTGGACTTATGTTTAAGTATAGAGCTACTTAGAAGCAGCGTGTGCTATTGAAGGTGTGGAAGAATGGAGCAAAAAACATTAAATTAAACCGAACCAATGCTTTAATGATCCAACTTCTACTGCACGCAATGCGACCAACAAAATGAATCAAAGTTCTTTTAATTGATTTTATGATATGTGTGTGGAGTGTCCTGGTGATTTAAGCCAAGACTGAGAAGTCAGATAAAAAGGGTCAACGATATGAGCCACTGTGGTGGGCAGCGAGCCCAGCAGCAGAAGCACATTTCCTCCACAAACAGTGCAGTTGCGGCTTTTGACTTCCCCCACATCAGGGATATTCATTCCATAAAGTTCTTTTAGCTTCAGCAGCATGGGACTGTCGTAACAAAGCGCTCTCCGGTTCGAACTGTTTTCTGACGAGTCAAGACCATCTATTTCAAACTTTTTCATGAAGACCTGGTTCTCCTCTTTGAAGCGCTTTCTAGTTCTTCCTTTTGATCTCATTCGTATCTGTAGCTCTCCTCAAAAGACATGCTTTGACAGACGCGCAACCGACTTTCATGCTACATGGCTGGCCCATTTCAGCTGTCGCTTCTTCTGTGTAAATGGAGGTAACGCTTGCTCTGTTCAGAACCTCCAGATTGGTGGTGTAACTCTGCCAGTTAATATTCATGATGTAGCAGAAACAGCACTGATGAACAGTTTCAAGCTACCTAAGATGGCCGTTCATATATTTTGTTTCTGTAGCATACAGGGGTGTACTAAGTACTACTGCGAGGTTTATATGTAACTTGACCGACAGTTTTAAAACATGGCTGTGCCATACATGAAGACTCAGGGCCTTATCATCTGAGCCCGGTTGACCGGGCTGGCCCGGTTAGCCGAGATCTCACTTTGATTGACAAACTCTCATAAAACGCAACTCGCTATCACATGAGAACCGGGCAGACCCGGCTAACCTAGATCTCACTTTTGCTAAGTGGGATTCCGGTGAAACGGGCTGAACTTTTTCCATGTGATAGCTCCAGCCCGGCAAAGCGGGCTGAAAATAATAGAAGTGCACACGCGTTTTTTCTTTGCTCCAGTTCTGTTGGGCTTTCTGTCAATAGCACGATGTCATCTGCAAAGCGCAAGTGGTCAGCATTCTTCCATTTACGTTGATGCCTCTCTTTTCCCAGTCCATTTCTAAATATGTCCTCCAAGCAGGCGGCGAATAATTTAGGTGAGATTGTGTCTCCTTGTCAAACATCCTTTATGATCTTGACTGGCTTGCTCTCTTTAAATAGGGTGACTACTGAGGTACACTCTTTATATATGTACGCTAGAAGTTCAACATATTGGTGGTGAATTTCTTTGGTTTTTAAGGCTAGAAAGGAGTCAAATGCTTTCTCCTAATCTATTAAAGCAACAAGGAGTGGCCTTTGAAGCTCTTCTTTTTTTTCTCTCAGTTGATTCAGAGTATGCATATGGTCTATTGTTGAGAATTTTGATATAAATCCCGCTTGTTCACATGGTTGCTGTTTATCTACTTCTTTCTGTAAACGATTTGTGAGTACTGTTGTGAATAGCTTGTAAATATTTGACAACAAACCAATTAATCGATAGTTATTTTAGATCCTTCTTATTTCCCTCCTTAAGAGAATAGTCATGTTGGCTTTTTTCCATCATGCTGGTATGGCTTTAGTTTCGACATATTTTGCAAAGAGCTTTCCGAGTTCTTTGCATATGACACCACCCCCTTGTTTAAGCTCATCTGTCATCTTGCCATCGGGTCCAGGAACTTTCTCTCTATGTGTAGCATGCAAAGCATGCATAACTTCCCAGGGCTTTACATTGTTCCAGGTACTGGTTGGTAAGGAATGTTTTCGAAATGCTCAGTATTATCCACAGAGCATTGCAGTGCACGGTGTCAAATGACCTTTTTAAGCTCAATATAGTGTGTATAGATACTCTTCTATATTCTATACAAACTTCCCGCAATTTTCGCACGCCAAATGCCATTCCTGTGGCGCCCCTCACACTTCTGACGCCACATGGTTATTCTGAGATGGAAGTTTAAATAATAGTTTTAGTTTTATGATATACTATTTTTCAATCCCAACACTTTAAGTTATAGACATTTTTGCAAGCCTGGCATGCTCGCATACGTCTATTACTTTCCGTGGTAAACTTGCTTTTTACTAGCTTGAGCTCAAAAGTGTTTGCTCGTGCTTTGTAGATCCAATTAGAATTGTAACTAGTATTCTATGTAATAGAAATAGGTTTGGTTTAGCTGTCGACAGGTACAATGTCTTCAATACTTTTAGAGATGTGAAGAATCTCTCTTGGTCCAAGCCTGCATTTGATGTGCCAGAGACTTTGGTTAGTGAGAGCTCCTTCAGACCAAGATAAGGTTGAATGATTGAATATTACTCATCCTTGAGCTTTTCTACATCAAGGTTTTGGTTCTGCTTAGTCACATTTATAAATGTATTGTCTGGTATTTCAGCTGTGTCACCCAGCTGATTCTTATGTGCTGGAAAAATATGGTGCTTAATCTGTAATTAAAAAAATTTGACAAAAGATATGCATGGCCAGTACAGTCTGGAATGAGGTAAGTTTATCTTCTAGTCTCTTAGCATCAGTGACAGTGTCATTACTGTGAACCTCTGACTGGCAGCCTTCCAGAGTGTCAGTCAATAAAACAATTCAATAATTTGCCACCTTTTTCAAAGAAGACATTATATAAAGCTCTTTGATGTGTCCACCTTCTTGTCATTAAGACACTTTTGGGTCTATGCGCTGGCGTAGCATTGTCAAATTTCTCTTTTGCTTGTACAGAACTTAGTTCTCGTCATTGAAATGAAGCTGTTGTTCATTTATCGAAGCAAGCAATGATTTTGGTCCAATAAATGAACTATAGGCCCTCATAATGATACGGTTGGAAAGCTTGTCAAATAGCCAATTGTAAAGGTACGGTGTGTTCTCTTTCGGAAATAGCAGTTTCACTAAGTGACCTCCCCTTTCAATTCAACAGGGGGGTCGCTGCCCCTACCCCACCCAGCCATGAAGGATATCTATCTATCTATCTATCTATCTATCTATCTATCTATCTATCAATCTATATATATATATAGATTATATATATATATATATATATATATATCTGTTTAACTATCTATAACATTACTCTCAGAGGAGCTGGTATAAAAATAGTGGACTACCCTATTCCCCCGCATATAAGCCCACCCTGCATAAAAGCCCCTGGGCTTATACCCGGGTATAAGCCCAATGGGCTTATAAGCGAGAGACATTTTCAAGAATGACATTTTTCATTTAGATGGATACTTTTCATTAGACGAT